>JANSJX010000754.1:0-17219 GCA_026168455.1 Theocolax elegans | reverse complement strand
TATATATTAAAAAAATTAAATAAAAAAATATTGCTGTAAAGATTAAAATCATCTTTGTAAGTAAAACATAGGTATAAGATTTAAATTAATTTATTTAGATCAACTTTATGGACAGGAAAAATTCTGGGCGTTTTTAGATGAACTTCATGTTGATACTAAATTATAAGAATATCTCGATAAATTTAAAATAAAACTATCAAAGATTTAGAGTAGTAGAGATGAATTAATTTTTTTTTAAATTTTCTATAATTTATTGGAAATTATGATTTTATGTTAAGATTGGATATTTTTTAAGTAAACTTTAAGTGAAAGATTTGTGTTAATTTGTAAAATTTTTAAATCTCGATTATCCAAATTATCATTAAATAAACATAATTGTATACTTTATAAATTTTAGCCTTAATTAAATGAATTTTCGAGATTACAAGCTGATAATCACCGCAACAGAAGCATATCTTCATCTTTAGGAAATCGTATACGTTGATTACCAGATGGATCGAACATAGTAACACTGCCGACTGCAAATAATCCACAGCGTCTACGTTGCAAGCTCAAGCTCATCACGCTCAAAATCAGAACGTAAACCTCTCGCAATATTGCAATAGAACGGGCTCCATCGGCGCTGGCAGACTCTGTCAGCTCAGAAGACGTCATTGTCATCGAACCAACTTCTACAGCATAATCGAAAAATAGACACGATTCGGACACTATGGGTAAATCTGAATAAGTTGTCAAGACTACGCCAAAGTGAATGAGCTTACGAGTGGATGGGAACACTTTGAGAACACATGTAGATAAAATTTTCTGCATTACTAATTTTTAAAATTTGGTCAATTATAATTTAACAGGGTGCTTCGACATCACTTTATTACTATCGTTGAGCTCGAACTGCGAGTTGCACACGCTATTTATGATAATTAATTAATAAAATATAAAGCTGAATGTGAAAAAGTAAGAGAAGAAGGCGCCTTGATTTATTAATAAACTAACTATGTGTTGAATTTCAGATAAAATGTCATTGCATTTTCTAGAAAAGTCTGACCAAAAATATAAAAGTTATCCACGTCGTTGAGTATATACGACTACACTTACACATGGTGGTACGTCGAGACATCGAAGCTGCGCGCGACGTACCACGATGTCTACGCGCTGCGAGTTGCACACGCTATTTATGATAATAATTAATAAAAATATAAAGCTGAATGCGAAAAAAGTAAGAGAAGAGGCGCCTTGATTTATTAATAAACTACTATGTGTTGAATTTCAGATAAAAATGTCAATTCGTTTTCGAGAAAAGTCTGACCAAAAATATAAAAGTTATCCACGTCGGTGAGTATGATACGACTACACTTACACATGGTGGTACGTCGAGACATCGAAGCTGCGCGCGAACGTACCACGATGTCTACGCGCTGCGAGTTGCACACGCTATTATGATAATTAATTAATGCAAAATATAAAGCTGAATGCGAAAAAGTAAGAGAAGAGGCGCCTGGATTATTAATAAACTAACTACGTGTTGAGTTTCAGATAATAATGTCTATTCGTTTTCGAGAAAAGTCTGACCAAAAATTTAAAGTCTATCCAATGTCGTTGAGTATATACGACTACACTTACACATGATGGTACGTCCGAGACATCGAAGCTGCGCGCGAACGTACCACGATGTCTAACGCGCTGCGAGTTGCACACGCTATTTATGATAATTAATTAATAAAAATATAAAGCTGAATGTGAAAAAGTAGAGAAGAAGCGCCTTGATTTATTAATAAACTAACTATGTGTTTAATTTCAGATAAAAATGTCATTGCGTTTTCTAGAAAAGTCTGACCAAAAAATATAAAGTTATCCACTTCGTTGAGTATATACGACTACACTTACACATGGTGGTACGTCCGAGACATCGAAGCTGCGCGCGAACGTACCACGATGTCTACGCGCTGCGAGTTGCACACGCTATTTATGATAATTAATTAATGAAAATATAAAGCTGATGCTAAAAAGTAAGAGAAGAAGCGCCTTGATTTATTAATAAACTAACTATGTGTTGAATTTCAGATAAAATGTCATTGCGTTTTCTAGAAAAGTCTGACCAAAAATATAAAATTATCCACGTCGTTGAGTATATACGACTACACTTACACATGGTGGTACGTCCGAGACATCGAAGCTGCGCGCGAACGTACCACGACGTCTACGCGCTGCGAGTTGCACACGCTATTTATGATAATTAATTAATAAAAATATAAAGCTGAATGTGAAAAAGTAAGAGAAGAAGCGCCTTGATTTATTAATAAAACTAACTATGTGTTGAATTTCAGATAAAAATGTCATTGCATTTTTCTAGAAAAGTCTGACCAAAAATATAAAAGTTATCCACGTCGTTTAGTATATACGACTACACTTACACATGGTGGTACGTCCGAGACATCGAAGCTGCGCGCGAACGTACCACGATGTCTACGCGCTGCGAGTTGCACACGCTATTTATGATAATTAATTAATAAAAATATAAATCTGAATGTGAAAAAGTAAGAGAAGAGGCGCCTTGATTTTATTAATAAACTAACTATGTGTTGAATTTCAGATAAAAATGTTCATGGCGTTTTCTAGAAACGTCTGACCAAAAATTTAAATGCTATCAATGTCGTTGAGTATATACGACTACACTTACACAAGATGGTACGTTCGAGACATCGAGCTGCGCGCGAACGTACACGATGTCTACGCGCTGTGAGTTGCACACGCTACTTATGATAATAATTAATGAAAATATAAAGCTGAATGCGAAAAAGTAAGAGAAGAGACGCCTTGATCTATTAATAAACTAACTATGTGTTGAGTTTCAGATAATAATGTCAATTCGTTTTCGAGAAAAGTCTGACCAAACAATTTTAAATGCTATCAATGTCCGTTGAGTATCATACGAATACACTTACACATGGTGGTACGTCCGAGACATCGAAACTGCGCGCGAACGTACCACGATGTCAACGCGTGGGGCGTCCTAAACGCATATTCGATAATTTACTAATAAAAAAACCTATATACACCAAAGTAAGAGAAGAGGCGCCTTGGTTTATTAATAACTAACTATGTGTTGAATTTCAGATAAAATGTCATTGCGTTTTCGAGAAAAGTCTGACCAAAAATATAAAAGTATCCACGTCGTTGAGTATATACGACTACACTTACACATGATGGTACGTCCGAGACATCGAAGCTGCGCGCGAACGTACCACGATGTCTACGCGCTGCGAGTTGCACACGCTATTTATGATAATTAATTAATGAAAATGTAAAGCTAAATGCGAAAAAGTAAGAGAAGAGGCGCCTTGGTTATTAATAAACTAACTATGTGTTGAATTTCAGATAAAATGTCAATTCGTTTTCGAGAAAAGTGACCAAAAATATGAATGTTATCCACGTCGTTGAGAATATAGGTACACTTACACATGGTGGTACGCCGAGACATCGAAGCTGCGCGCGAACGTACCACGATGTCTACGCGCTGCGAGTTGCACACGCTACTTATGATAATTAATTAATGAAAATTAAAGCTGAATGCGAAAAAGTAAGAGAAGAAGGCGCCTTGGTTATTAATAAACTAACTACGTGTTGAGTTTCAGATAATAATGTCAATTCGTTTTCGAGAAAAGTCTGACAAAAAATATAAATATTATCCACGTCGGTGAGAATGTAGGACTACACTTACACATGATGGTACGTCCGAGACATCGAAGCTGCGCGCGAACGTACCACGATGTCTACGCGCTGCGAGTTGCACACGCTATTTATGATAATTAATTAATGAAAATGTAAAGCTAATGCGAAAAAGTAAGAGAAGAGGCGCCTTGGTCTATTAATAAACTAACTATGTGTTGAATTTCAGATAAAAATGTCAATTCGTTTTCGAGAAAAGTCTGACCAAAATATGAATGTTATCCACGTCGTTGAGAATATAGGCCTACACTTACACATGATGGTACGTCCGAGACATCGAAGCTGCGCGCGAACGTACCACGATGTCTACGCGCTGCGAGTTGCACACGCTATTTATGATAATTAATTAATGAAAATGTAAAGCTAAATGCGAAAAAAGTAAGAGAAGAGGCGCCTTGGTCTATTAATAAACTAACTAGTGTTGAATTTCAGATAAAAATGTCAATTCGTTTTCGAGAAAAGTCTGACCAAAAATATGAATGTTATCCACGTCGTGAGAATATAGGCCTACACTTACACATGGTGGTACGTCCGAGACATCGAAGCTGCGCGCGAACGTACCACGATGTCTACGCGCTGGAGTTGCACACGCTACTTATGATAATTAATTAATGAAAATGTAAAGCTAAATGCAAAAAAGTAAGAGAAGAGACGCATTGGTCTATTAATAAACTAACTATGTGTTGAATTTCAGATAAAAATGTCATTGCGTTTTTCTAGAAAAGTCTGACCAAAAATTTAAAAGTTATCCACGTCGTTGAGTATATACGACTACACTTACACATGGTGGTACGTCCGAGACATCGAAGCTGCGCGCGAACGTACCACGATGTCTACGCGCTGCGAGTTTGCACACGCTATTTATGATAATTAATTAATAAAAATATAAAGCTGAATGCGAAAAAGTAAGAGAAGAGGCGCCTTGGGTTATTAATAAACTAACTACGTTGTGAGTTTCAGATAATAATGTCAATTCGTTTTCGAGAAAAGTCTGACAAAAATATAAATATTATCCACGTCGGTGAGAATGTAGGACTACACTTACACATGATGGTACGTCCGAGACATCGAAGCTGCGCGCGAACGTACCACGATGTCTACGCGCTGCGAGTTTGCACACGCTATTTATGATAATTAATTAATGAAAATGTAAAGCTAAATGCGAAAAAAGTAAGAGAAGAGGCGCCTTGGTCTATTAATAAACTAACTATGTGTTGAATTTCAGATAAAAATGTCAATTCGTTTTCGAGAAAAGTCTGACCAAAAATATGAATGTTATCCACGTCGTTGAGAATATAGGCCTACACTTACACATGGTGGTACGTCCGAGACATCAAGCTGCGCCGCGAACGTACCACGATGTCTATGCGCTGCGAGTTGCACACGCTATTTATGATAATTAATTAATGAAAATGTAAAGCTAAATGCGAAAAGTAAGAGAAGAGGCGCCTTGGTCTATTAATAAACTAACTATGTGTTGAATTTCACATAAAAATGTCAATTCATTTTCGAGAAAAGTCTGACCAAATATAAAAGTTATCCACGTCGTTGAGTATATACGACTACACTTACACATGATGGTACGTCCGAGACATCGAAGCTGCGCGCGAACGTACCACAATGTCTACGCGCTGCGAGTTGCACACGCTACTTATGATAATTAATTAATGAAAATATAAAGCTGAATGCGAAAAAGTAAGAGAAGAGGCGCCTTGGTTTATTAATAAACTTACTATGTGTTGAATTTCAGATGAAAATGTCAATTCGTTTTCGAGGAAAAGTCTGACCAAAAATATGAATGTTATCCACGTCGTTGAGTATATACGACTACACTTACACATGATGGTACGTCCGAGACATCGAAGCTGCGCGCGAACGTACCACGATGTCTACGCGCTGCGAGTTGCACACGCTACTTATGATAATTAATTAATGAAAATATAAAGCTGAATGCGAAAAAGTAAGAGAAGAGGCGCCTTAGTTATTAACAAACTAACTATGTGTTGAGTTTCAGATAATAATGTCATTCATTTTCGAGAAAAGTCTGACCAAAAATATAAATGCTATCAACGTCGTTGAGAATATAGTATTACATTAACACATGGTGGTACGTCCGAGACATCGAAGCTGCGCGCGAACGTACC
The DNA here is from genome assembly GCA_026168455.1 of Theocolax elegans. Lineage (NCBI taxonomy): Eukaryota > Metazoa > Arthropoda > Insecta > Hymenoptera > Cerocephalidae > Theocolax > Theocolax elegans. The sequence goes on along the minus strand of JANSJX010000754.1, from coordinate 11,352 downwards.
ACGATGTCCTACGCGCTGCGAGTTGCACACGCTACTTATGATAATTAATTAATGAAAATATAAAGCTGAATGCGAAAAAGTAAGAGAAGAGGCGCCTTGGTTTATTAATAACTTACTATGTGTTGAATTTCAGATGAAAATGTCAATTCGTTTTCGAGAAAAGTCTGACCAAAAATATGAATGTTATCCACGTCGTTGAGTATATACGACTACACTTACACATGGTGGTACGTCCGAGACATCGAAGCTGCGCGCGAACGTACCACGATGTCTACGCCGCTGCGAGTTGCACACGCTACTTATGATAATTAATTAATGAAAATATAAAGCTGAATGCGAAAAAGTAAGAGAAGAGGCGCCTTGATTTATTAATAAACTAACTATGTGTTGAGTTTTAGATAAAATGTCATTGCGGTTTCTAGAAAAGTCTGACCAAAAATATAAAAGTTATCCACGTCGTTGAGTATATACGACTACACTTACACATGATGGTACGTCCGAGAACTCGAAGCTGCGCGCGAACGTACCACGATGTCTACGCCGCTGCGAGGTTGCACACGCTATTTATGATAATTAATTAATAAAAATATAAAGCTGAATGCGAAAAGTAGAGAAGAGGCGCCTTGATTTATTAATAAACTAACTATGTGTTGAGTTTCAGATAAAAATGTCAATTCGTTTTCGAGAAAAGTCTGACCAAAAATATAAATGCTATCAACGGTCGTTGAGAATATAGTATTACATTAACACATGGTGGTACGTCCGAGACATCGAAGCTGCGCGCGAACGTACCACGATGTCTACGCGCTGCGAGTTGCACACGCTATTTATGATAATTAATTAATAAAAATATAAAGCTGAATGCGAAAAAGTAAGAGAAGAGGCGCCTTGGTTTATTAATAAACTAACTATGTTTTGAGTTTCAGATAAAAATGTCAATTCGTTTTCGAGAAAAGTCTGACAAAAAATATAAATATTATCCACGTCGGTGAGAATGTAGGACTACACTTACACATGGTGGTACGTCCGAGACATCGAAGCTGCGCGCGAACGTACCACGATGTCTACGCGCTGCGAGTTGCACACGCTATTTATGATAATTAATTAATAAAAATATAAAGCTGAATGCGAAAAAGTAAGAGAAGAGGCGCCTTGATTTATTAATAAACTAACTATGTGTTGAGTTTCAGATAAAATGTCAATTCGTTTTCGAGAAAAGTCTGACCAAAAATATAAATGCTATCAACGTCGTTGAGAATATAGTATTACATTAACACATGGTGGTACGTCCGAGACATCGAAGCTGCGCGCGAACGTACCACGATGTCTACGCGCTGCGAGTTGCACACGCTATTTATGATAATTAATTAATAAAATATAAAGCTGAATGCGAAAAAGTAAGAGAAGAGGCGCCTTGGTTTATTAATAAACTAACTATGTTTGAGTTTCAGATAAAATGTCAATTCGTTTTCGAGAAAAGTCTGACAAAAAATATAAATATTATCCACGTCGGTGAGAATGTAGGACTACACTTACACATGGTGGTACGTCCGAGACATCGAAGCTGCGCGCGAACGTACCACGATGTCTACGCGCTGCGAGTTGCACACGCTATTTATGATAATTAATTAATAAAATATAAAGCTGAATGCGAAAAAGTAAGAGAAGAGGCGCCTTGATTTATTAATAAACTAACTATGTGTTGAGTTTCAGATAAAAATGTCAATTCGTTTTCGAGAAAAGTCTGACCAAAAATATAAATGCTATCAACGTCGTTGAGAATATAGTATTACATTAACACATGGTGGTACGTCCGAGACATCGAAGCTGCGCGCGAACGTACCACGATGTCTACGCGCTGCGAGTTGCACACGCTATTTATGATAATTAATTAATAAAATATAAAGCTGAATGCGAAAAAGTAAGAGAAGAGGCGCTTTGGTTTATTAATAAACTAACTATGTTTTGAGTTTCAGATAATAATGTCAATTCGTTTTCGAGAAAAGTCTGACCAAATATATAAATGCTTTCAACGTCGTTGAGAATATAGTATTACATTAACACATGGTGGTACGTCTGAGACATCGAAGCTGCGCGAGAACGTACCACGATGTCTACGCGCTGCGAGTTGCACACGATATTTATGATAATTAATTAATGAAAATATAAAGCTGAATGCGAAAAAGTAAGATTAGAGGCGCCTTGGTTATTAATAAACTAACTATATGTTGAATTTCAGATAAAAATGTCATTGCATTTTCGAGAAAAGTGTGACCAAAAATATAAAAGTTATCCTCGTCGTTGAGTATATACGACTACACTTACACATGGTGGTACGTCCGAGACATCGAAGCTGCGCGCGAACGTACCACGATGTCAACGCGCTGCGAGTTGCACACGCTATTTATGATATTTAATTAATAAAAATATAAAGCTGAATGCGAAAAAATAAGAGTAGAGGACGCCTTGGTTTTTTAATATCTTAACTATATGCTGAAATTCAGATAAAAATGTCAATGAGTTTTCGAGAAAAGTCTGCCCAAAAATATAAAGACTTTCCGCCTATTTGAGGTTAAGTTATTACTTGTACATGGTGGTACGTCCAATATATCGAAGGCGCGCGGGAACGTACTACGGTGATCAAGGCTTGTGATGTTTCAATAATCTAAACGATTTTTAAATTTATGTTTTGGTATCGCCACAAACGCTACCTTCGTTGTCAAGAATAAATTATCAATGCTTTCTTTTAAAATATGATCATGAAAATGTGGTTTTTATAGTAAATTTTAACGATAACAATTTAACATTATAAGCAATGTGTTCTTTGAGCTGCACCGTACCTAGCGCCACCTGACGTAACTATTTGAAGTAGAATATCGTAATTATTTTTTCAATGTTATTTATGGTAATATAATCTACAATAATTATTGTTAATCCAATTAATTTAGAGAGAACGGGCGCCTTGGAATTGCCGTAGACTATTGTTATGCAAAATTTCAGTCATAAATATTCTCACGTTTTCGAGAAAACCCCGACCAAAAATATTGAATGGTCACGTTTACTTCATATTTTGGTAAGACTTTTCTCGAAAAAGCAATGGAATTTCAGTCTGAAACTTTGCACAGAGATGCATCTTATGTAAATGCAGGCGCCCGTTCTCATATTTTTGCAACTGGTGGTTTTTCTTATAAATAATTAATGGATTACTAGATTTTCTCGGTCGGTAAGGTAGGGAGGATAAATGTTGAGTATGGCACCCCCTTAAAATTCTTATCGAATTCTTCTTCTAATTATTGATGAGCAAAAATTTGAAATTTTATCGTGTGTCGAGATTACGTGTTACATTTTAATACAACAAAATAATATACGTATGATAGTGAAGTTTTAAATTTTTGATATTTTAAAGTACAATATACATATAATTTTGAAATATAATGTAAGCTGCCATTCGATAAATCAGTATAAAGTGTATAAAAAATTTAATCCATGCGATTGTAAATTATTACGGAAATTAGCTAAATTAGATTTAGCTCTTTATTTAATACGTATATATACATCGATTCTAAATTTCCTGCACACCGCGCATTTATTTATGTATATTTGAATCAAATGCACGATATAATATCGATAACTAATAGTAATTATATCGAACACTCGGAGAGATGTAAAGACAATAATGGAAAATACGATACTTATGACTCGGCACGGGAAGTCATCAATAAGATGTCTCTTTCCTCGGGGCCACAAAGAGCAATGCAAACACGAAGGCGATATACCAAGGTATTTACAACCTTGATGAGCCCTTTGTACAGGTGATGCAAGAGTAACTACGAATGTAGTAGACCCTAAAGACGAGCGATGGTGACAACAGGCCTGCAACTTCCTCGTATTAGGTGTAGCTCGTTAGGCAGTACTGCGGCCCCCTTTGAGCATATTAGACTAACTAATATCGGTAAATGGACACTCTTTATAAAATCCAGCATTGACTATGTTGCTGAGGCCTGCAATGTTTCGGTCGGTTTAAGGCGTTGGACTCGTAATCTGGAAGGAGTTCTCACGTCCGAGTTCCGCCCCCGGCCGATTGATACAAACACCATTGGAGAAATCTATTTTTCAACGCAAGTGCGATCATTACAAAGACATGGTATGTCTCCGTCGCTGTTTAGCACCATGTTGGAGCATAAATAGAGCGACGTTAAGTGAAAAAAAAACTAATGTTCCAAAGTAAATAACGAATATAATAAAAAATGTTTCGCTATCTTAATATTAACAAAAAATTGTCTTATTATTAGTATTAGTATACGTGACAAATAAAAGGCATATTATAATGCAATTTTTAACTCAAATAATTTAGGAGAAAATACTTTATGATATTAAAAATAGTAGCAATAAATTATATATAATTCCGGAGGACATTGGACAATATTATATAAAATTTGCTTCGGGCCTCGGTATAGCGTATATTATGATGATTACACTGTAAAATTTCTCTGGTCCGCGGTAAAAGTTTTGAAGAGGTAACGCTCATAATTGAACTGAATTTTATAATATATTTTAATGAAAATTCTCTTCGTATGGAAATTTTATTACTTGATAAAACAGACATTTTTCAGCAATTTTAAAGTAAGAAATATTTTTATTGTCAGTTAAATTATTTTGGTGAAATTCAAACGAATGGAATTTTATTCATCAATATTCTGAAGAAAATGTTTCGAGTGCATCATGCAATACGAGAAAAATGTTCATAACGTCAATAATCGAAAAGTCGAAAAAATTACCCTTCTTTTGTCTACAATTACTGAAATCAAGTCGCACTTTGCAATAAATTTGGAATAAACCTTAGCGATTAAATGTGTAACGATTACTCACGTTTCTTATCTCACAATGGTACATATATATATATCAATAATGAAAAGCGAACGGGCAAGGGAAAAATGTCTTTAAACAGCCAATTACGATATATTTGCACTGCATATATAAGCGATGAGAAGCGTATCAAAATTCCATCGGGAAAGCAGGGTAAAAAATATACCTGCATTTCGAATTTCGTACCCGTATGGGTGTGTATGCGTAAAGCATTTAGGGTCATCGCGTGACAAATTACCTTTGCAATAAAACCTCATTTGTGCACATATAGGAGCGGCAGCGTTTAACAGCTTCACGGGAATTCGTTTTAGCGACGCCTTGTATTAACGAATTTGTGCATTTTATACATACACATATACGTATACGGGCGTACACGTAGGGAACGGGTGGGGAACGTCCGCCAGGAACTCGGTAGATTGAACGGTAATCGACCAAACTGCTTGACACGAAACCGTTCCATTCGCGAGATATATATATATTTACAAATTATTCGAGAGCTCGTGTCAATCTTCTCTCGCAACAAATTTGTGCTTTCAAAGCAGGATATAGTATATTTGTATACTTGTTAATACATGTTAGTCCAAGGGATATTTTATGAAATTGAAATACTACTTCTTACGCATTTTTTTTTTAAGAAACCTATTTTTTATAATAATACTTTTCTTTTGCTTGTTATATAGTTATGCTATTAAAGTTACACAGAGAAAAAAAGTTGTAGTAAAAATGACAAGAAATTATAGACTGTCAAAATGCAATAAATTACTATACAGTATAGTAAAATTTACGGAACTTATGGTAAATATTACAAAAATTATAGTAAAAATTAATAGACTCTTATAGTAACTGTTACTATACAGTATAGTAATTTTGACAGTCTGTAATTTCATTACTAGGCAGTATTGTCATTTTTACCACAACTTTTTTCTCAATGATAGTTTAAACAAATATTTTGTATTTGTTAACAATAACGTTGCTAAATGGAAAAAGTTGAACTTCTTTTTCTTTCCTTGTGTATAATAGCATCGTCACAAGAATGTTAGTTACCACGGTATATTACATTGCACTAACTGGTTTAAGTCACAAAGAATATCGACCATAACGGAAAAAAAGAGGTTAACTTTCCTGTATGTGCACGGAAAGGATTTTTCAGTCCAGTGGTGAATGATAAAATAACACGAATGCGGGATAGAAGGCAGGACTGTCGAATCAAACATTCGTAAAACGCCAATAGCCCGCATAGAAAAAATACGTTTTAATACACATTTGTTATACCTATATATAGTTGAAAAAGAGAGAGATAGGAAGAGAAAAAAAATTTCATTTCGACATGTTATTTCATTTAGAAACTTTATTAAGCCACCTGCGTTATCATCCTTCTATTCCCTGCGTTATCTCACACCGATATCGATCGCCATTAGCCTCCGCACTTTTAAAAGAAAGTAGGAAAATAAAAGGGCTCCCTTTTTTTGTACTTTTCAATACAGCATGATTTGCTAATTTGTAATAACGCCTTACTCACCGACTAAAAGAGATCTCAAACATAATTCCTATTATATAAAAATTGAAAAAACCATCAAAACAATTACTATATAAAAATATAAAGAGAGCGTCTATTTTCAGAAATAAGCAATCATAAAATATTTGCAATACCGTCATAATATGTAGCAATATAATTAAAATGTATAAAATAAGAAATAAGAATCGAAAAAGAAGCTTAACTAATATATAGGCTTAAACCAGATTCGAGTAAGATAGGAGTAACTCGTGCATAAAAGGATAAAACGTTAATGTTGATACTAAACGCTCAAAACCACCGTGAAAACGATTCTTTGACCTCGGTGAATACACCACGGCATCTCTCCAGGACAGTTTGCATAAAATGCAAATAATGAGAATGTTTTTCTACGCAAATGCTTCGATCTTATTCCCTCCCTCCTACGGTCATTCAGCTTATTTTCCCAAAAATGTACATGTGTGTACGCATACGCACAACATTCCTTTTTTCTTCATAGCTGCTTTCAAAGTCTTGGATAAAGCTTCGTACAAGCGCGTCAAGCTTCACTACGATTAAACCAGTTTCGGTATTCAGTGTGCGCCGAAAAGGTAACGACGAATATTTCGCTTATACATACCAATGCGAGAGAGAGGGTAGGGCGTCATCTACGAGTGAAAAATTGAAAAATACTCGCGTACGAGCGAAAATATTATTTTTCGCGAATGTGTATGCGTATAGTCAAGTGGAAGTCGATTCCTCGCTCATCAACGAATTTACAAAAACGCGGAGGAAAAATATTGAAAAAAAAAACATATTTTACATGAATGCGCGAAATCGCATGCAATAACGGAAAACGATATGCGATTTATATTTTGTTTTAATATCTATTTAATATCCATTATACGCAATATTTCTCCTTCAGTTCAATCAAATACTTCGGATATATATTTATCGCGCATTAAACAATAATGGATAAATTATTATTATTTTATTTTTTTGATTCAATAATAGTTTTAACGTATTACGTTACTACGCGTTCCTAAAATTTCTTCGTAAAAAATGTAAATTTATATAATGCGCATAAGCTTGAGAATTTAAAAGGACAGTATAAAATTTAATATGAGATTTCAAAATCTTTTATTACGACATTAAAAAAATAAAATGAGTAAATAACAAATATGACTCTATAGAGTTACTAAATTTGAAAAAAAAAATAAAAACACTGAATTACATACCGTTCGAGTTTAACGTGCAACATTAAAGTTTATTAAAATGTATACCTTCTAAAGAGAGCTCACAACAATACGGATCGCAATTTAAAAGACCTAAAGAGGACAAAAAAAAATTTTGTACTCGAGAGGAATATTGTCGGATACATAAAAAGTGTCAACTATAATATCAATCTCTATTTGACGAAAGTTACAATTTAGAAAAATATATACTAGGAGAACGGTTTACGAAAGCAAGCATTTCCACTTCTCGATAGATCGTTCTTCCCTGAACTTTGACTACTTTTTTCCTCGAATGCTTCTCCTCTCATATGTACTGTCTGTTTCACGATCTATTTCTGAGCGAAGACTTTTGGCAACCTCTGTACCTTGGCCGTATAAAAAGTTCGTGCTGTCGGGCACGTTCTCGTGTATATCTACAAATTTCGCAGCTCCGATACGTGAGCACGGAGTGAGTTTTTTAAGCCACGGGGGGAAAAAAAATTGGGGTAAAAAAAAGTTGCCCTAGGGATGCCAATGCGAGCGCGACTGAATAGTTCAAAATTACGGTAAACTTGTCCGTGAGAAGGAATACCAAACTTTTTCCCGGTAGCTGAAGGTACCCATCGTCGGGTTATATTGGTGGTTGATATCGCGACACGTCCTCCAAAAGATGCGAGAACAACTCTATCGTTTCAGCTTCTCTTTACCTGTATACACGTCTCTTAAATGACCGTGACTATATATACTATTCTGGTTAAAATTTTTACTGTAACTTTCTTATTTCTCAGTACAATCTTATTAATAATAAAAAAAAATTTCTAACTTATTTTGATTTTTATAATAATAAATTAATCTAATGGAAACCCAATGTTTCTAAGTAAAAATCTGTAAACCCTAAACCTGTAAACTGAAAACCCATAAACCCAAAACTCATAAACGCAAATCCTACTGTGCTATAACACACATATATACATATATCAAATACTGTAAACCCAAAACCAATAAGTTCAAAACCCATAAGCCTAAAATGTATACAAAGAGAGTAAGTAAATAAACGAGAAGAGATGGATTTCTGTAGTATTAACATTTCGCATCCCAACTATCTCGATGCCACTACAATATTTATAAATAATGAATATATACTCTGTCTTTTTCAACTTCAATAATTAATATATTCATTTTTGAATATCCTTCATTTTCAGCGATCCCTATTGTTACTCCCCTGTCACTCTTCTCCTTTATGTTTATCCTCTCTTACCAATTTTCTAACTTTTCTCTTTCTTCCTGTTGGTGTCCCTTTCCATCGTATCTTTTTTTTTTAAACTTTACTTTGTCGATCGACTTCTGTGAGAATTTCAACGCGGCGACGAGCTACTCTCGCAACGAAAAACTCTCCAACTTTGAGAATGGCTTTTCTAGTTTTCTTGCATCTTTAACAAGTTTCTTTTACTCTTCCAACCTTCAATGTCTGGTTTTGAGCAATGTTTTGGTTACATTTTAAATTATTAAAACTTTCCCGCAGCATTTAAATAATGCAAGTGTATATATATCACGAAAAGGTTACAAAATACAAAATTTATAATCTAATTAATTATTGAAAATATTTCTTATTTTAAGCCTCATTTATTATCCAATGTATTATTAAGTACAAAAGTTTTAATTAATTTAAACGTAGTGAATAATAAACTTACCAATTAAAGAGATCTGGTTAGATTTTTACACCTGAAACAAAAAACGTAAAGATCATATTAAGTTAATTGTCAACACATTTTATAACAACTCTAATATTTTAATTATTATGTTAGAATATGAAGCTGATGAAACATGTAATTCTGTGATATATAAAATTCAACTTTAGTTGATAAAACAATCTGTTAATAATAAATAAATATTTAAACTTCGAAATATATATTCAAGAGTGAAATTTTTTATATCTGTATGGTATTTCTCACCATCAGCGCGGTGCAAATGCTAGATGCGCATATTCTTTACCTCGCGCGCAAGATCAAAATTATTTTTCCCTCGAGAGACCTTATATTCAACGTACTCTATGAGTGTTCGTTCCCTGGTTCTTCCTGCATTTTCCTTTCGCACGATGCACTAATGCATCAATGTAAATTGCGCCGACGTAAGGAAAGCAGAAGTCATCGGTAAAAGAACCCTGGTTCAATTTTAAAAATTCATTTTTAAAATTATAGTCTTAAAGAAATATATTATATTAACTATCCTCTAAGTTTTTACTGTATTTTATTAATACTAATAATTAGAACGAGTGTAAAATCGCTGTATGGTGGTTAACTTGAGAAATAAAAATTCCAGTCACATATTTAATAATTGTCATAATCTTATATAAATAATTTTAGTAAATTACACCTAACATTTGAATTCTCAACATTTAATATAAAATATTTGTTAGCATTTTGAACGCGCAATAAAGATGTGCATAGACGGAATTATATACCTTAATTTTCACAATGCCTGCCAATGAAGTATTTACGGTTATTGGCTAATCAGATGCTTACTTAATAAAAAATGTAATTAATAGTTATGTATGCACTTAGGGAGTAAAATAGGCATTTATTCCCGGGATGAACGTTACTGCTCGAGCTTTAGGCAGTAATTCATCCAAGGGAATAATCGCCTTTTACTCCCGAAGTTCATATAAAATTTTTCACCCTGATCATTTAATAAGTAACAATTTTTTTTTCATTTCTAAATTTTTTCAATATTGTAAATTTTTTGATATTTTTAATTTAATATAATAAATTAAATTTTGTATCTGTAGAAAAAGGCTAAACTAAGTGTTCAAAACAAAAAGGGGGTCTACGATGAATAAAATTGTCTTCAATGAATAAAATGTGTCTATGATAAATAAAATAGGTGTACAGGAAATAAAACGAGTCTGCGGGGAATAAAGTGATCGAAGGAATAAAATACAATTTTACTCCACTTGTAGAGGTTAATAAAGTAGACTTTTTAGATAATCAGGGTGGAAACATAATTAAGTAAGTTTGTACAATATATGTAATTAATAACCCTCAAATAATAGTTGCATATCAAATTTCAATGTATCACAAAAGAATAAAAGACGTTCACAAAGATAATACAGTACAGAAAAATTTCAAAGTTTGATACAATGTGATGTACACATCTAACTATCCTGGTGCATTTTGTTCATCAGTCTTGATTTCCTTTCTCTCGACCTGCAGAAAGTGAGATTGTTCTACTACGCACATAAGCTCAACTTTGGTCGAGAGGTTGATGAACAAAATTCGCTGCTTCAACAATGGAAAAGAGTAGCTGATATAGTCATCTCTACACCAAAAAGCTCGATTGGCCTACTTGACCCCGAGGTGTCGTTGACGTTTTTCGCGTAAAGCACAATAGTACCAAAATGGAATAAAAAAAAGGAGAAAGCAAGATATTGAAAATATAAAGAGGAAGAGGGAAGAGTGGATAACTGCACCAGCTCTTCGTTAAATTTACATGCTACGTTGCTCGCAGGACTGGTAAAATGACTTTAAATTATTGTATTCGATGACGTACTTGACAGATCACAAAGTAAGAAAAGAAATTGAAGTGGATTAATATAACGTACAGATAAAGTTGATTAAATATCCACTTTATTTTGTATAATTGTATAACTAATAAATATTTATTAATTATATTAATTGAAATATTGTTGAAAATTACATCTCCTCGATCTCTTGAATATTGTACATATAATATAATATGCAGTGAACACTTGAATTGTTCTTCTTGTTTAATTATTAATTATAC
>JANSJX010000753.1:0-17272 GCA_026168455.1 Theocolax elegans | reverse complement strand
ATCAATTACAATTTACTGATTAAACAAACTATTAATTCGTACACGAAATTTATCTGCGTTAATCGGCAACGAAATGTTATAAAACCCAAATTCTGGTGTACCAATAAATTCGTCGTTTTTATTAATAACGACATTTTATGGTTGTATATCACTAATTACGGGATTACATGGAAAATTCGGAAATTTCTGAGGTATACCATGACAATTTAACGAATTACGGAATATCATTGATAATTCGGGAGTTTCTGAGTTATTTCGGGATACTTCAATAATATTGGAATTATATGGACATTACGGAATATTCTGGATATTTCGGGAATTACCAAATTATTTCGGGATAACTACACTAACTACGGAATTTCATGGATAATTCAAGAATTTCTGAGCTATCTCCGGATAACTCCACTAATTACGGAATTCATTGATAATTCGGGAGTATCTGAGTTATTTCGGGATATTTCAATAATTATGCAATTATATGGATATTTCGGAATTTTTGAGGTATTTCGGGATACTTCACTAAATACGGGATTTCATGGGTATTTCAAGAATTTCCGAGTTGTTTTGGGATAACCTCACTAATTACGGGATTTCATGGATAATTCGAGCGTTTCTGAGGTATACCATGATAATTCAACGAATTACGGAATTTCCTGGATATTTCGGGATGTTGGAGTTATTACGGGATTACTTCACTAATAACGGATTATTTTGGATATTTCGGGAATTTCCAAATTATTTCGGGATAACTTCACTAACTACGGGATTTCATGGATAATTCGAGTATTTCTTAACTATCTCCGAATGACTCAACTAATTACAGAATTTCATTGATAATTCGGGAGTATCTGAGTTATTGCGGGATACTTCACTAAATACGGGATTTCATGGATAATTCAAGAATTTCTCAGCTATCTACGGATAACTCCACTAATTACGGAATTTCATTGATAATTCGGGAGTATCTGAGTTATTTCGGGATATTCACTAATTATGCAATTACATGGATATTTCGGAATTTTTGAGGTATTCGGTATACTTCACTAAATAACGGGATTTCATGGATATTACGGGAATTTCCGAGTTTATTTAGGGATAACCTCACTACTTACCGTGATTTCATGGGATAATCCGAGGAATCTTCTTGAGGTATTCCCTGATAATTCAACGAATTATTGTTGAATTCCTGGTGATAGTGTTACGCGGATGTTTGAGTTATTACGGGATTACTTCACAAATAATCTGGAATTTTATTTTCTGGATATTTCGGGATTTTCCCCCAAAATTGTTTTTCGGGATAACTTCAATAAACTACGGGAATTTCATGGATAATTCGGGAGTTTCTGAGTTATTTCGAGGATACTTACACTAATTATGGAATTATATCGGATATTTCGGAATTTTGAGTCTATTTCGGGATACTTCACTAAATAGGTATTTCATGGATATTTCGGGAATTTCCGAGTTATTTATGGGAGAACCCTCACTAATTACGGGATTACATGGAAAATTCGGAAATTTCTGAGGTTATACCATGACAATTAACGAATTACGGAATATCATTGATAATTCGGGAGTTTCTGAGTTATTTCGGGATACTTCACTAATATGGAATTATATGGACATTAAGGAATATCTGGATAACTTCGGGTATTACCCAAATTATTTCGGGATAACCACACTAACTACAGAATTTCATGGATAATTCGAGGATTTCTAAACTATCTCCGGAATACTACACTAATTACAGAATTTCATTGATAATTCGGGAGTTCTAAATTATTTCGGGATACTTCACTAAATACGGGATTTCATGGATATTTCGGGAATTTCCGAGTTATTTAGGGATAACCTCACTAATTACGGGATTCATGGATATTCCGAGAATTTCTGAGGTACTTCCCTGATATTCAACGAACTTATGGAATTTCCTGGATATTTCGGGATGTTGGAGTTTATTACCGGGATTACTTCACAAATAACGGAAATTCTGGATATTTCAGGATTTTCCAAATTATTTCGGGGATAACTTCAATAACTACGGGATTTCATGATAATTCGGGAGTTTCTGAGTTATTTCGAGATACTTCACTAATTACGGAATTATATGGATATTTCGGAATTTTTGAGTTTACTTCGGGCTACTTCACCTAAATACGGGGATTTCATGGATATTTCCGGAATTGCCGAGTTATTTAGGGATAACTCACTAATTACGGGATTTCATGGATATTCTAGAATTTCTGAGGTATTCCCTGATAATTTCAACGAATTATGGAATTTCTGGATATACGGGATGTTGGAGTATTACGGGATACTTCACAAATAACGGAATATTCTGGTATTTCAGGATTTTCCCAATTATTTCGGGATAACTTCAATAACTACGGGATTTCATTGATAATTCGGAATTTCGAGTTTATTTAGGTTTAGCTCACTAATTACGGGATTCTCAAGGATAATTCGAGAATTTCCTGAGGTACACCATGATTAATTCAACGAATTACGGAAATTCTGGATATTTCGGTGATGTTGGAATTATACGGGATTACTTCACAAATAACGGATATTCTGGATATTTCAGGAATTTTCAAATTATTTCGGGATAACTTCACTAACTACGGGATTTCATGGATATTTCGAGAATTTCTGAGCTATCTCCGGATAACTCCACTAATACGGAATTTCATTGATAATTCGGGAGTTTTCTGAGTATTTCGGGGGTACTTCACTAATTACGGAATTATATGGATATTTCGGAATTTTTTAGTTATTTCGGGATACTTCACTAAATATGGGATTTCATGGATATTTCGGGAATTTCCGAGTTTTTTAGGGAGAACCTCACTAATTACGGAATTATATGGATATTTCGGAATTTTTGAGTTACTTCGGGATACTTCACTAAATACGGGATTTCATGGATATTTCGGGAATTTCCGAGTTATTTAGGGAGAACCTCACTAATTACGGGATTACATGGAAAATTCGGAAATTTCTGAGGTATACCATGACAGTTTAACGAATTACGGAATATCATTGATAATTCGGGAGTTTCTGAGTTATTTCGGGATACTTCACTAATATTGGAATTATATGGACATTCCGGAATATTCTGGATATTTCGGGTATTACCAAATTATTTCGGGATAACCACACTAACTACAGAATTTCATGGATAATTCGAGGATTTCTTAACTATCTCAGGATAACTCCACTAATTACAGAATTTCATTGATAATTCGGGAGTTTCTAAATTATTTCGGGATACTTCACTAAATACGGGATTTCATGGATATTTCGGGATGTTGGAGTTATTACGGGATTACTTCACAAATAACGGAATATTCTGGATATTTCGGGATTTTCCAAATTATTTCGGGATAACTTCAATAACTACGGGATTTCATTGATAATTCGGGAGTTTCTGAGTTATTTCGAGATACTTCACTAATTACGGAATTATATGGACATTTCGGAATTTTTGAGTTACTTCGGGATACTTCACTAAATACGGGATTTCATGGATATTTCCGGAATTTCCGAGTTATTTAGGGATAACCTCACTAATTACGGGATTTCATGGATAATTCGAGAATTTCTGAGGTATCTCCGGATAACTCCACTGATTACGGAATTTCATTGATAATTCGGGAGTTTCTGTGTTATTTCGGGATACTTCACTAATTACGGAATTATATGGATATTTCGGAATTTTGAGCTATTTCGGGATACTTCACTAAATACGGGATTTCATGGATATTTCGGGAATTTCCGAGTTATTTAGGTTTAGCTCACTAATTACGGGATTTCAAGGATAATTCGAGAATTTCTGAGGTATACCACGATAATTCAACGAATTACGGAGTTTCCTGGATATTTAGGGATGTTGGAGTTATCACGGGATTACTTCACAAATAACGGAATATTCTGGATATTTCGGGAATTTCCAAATTATTTCGGGATAACTTCACTAACTACGGGATTTCATGGATATATCGAGAATTTCTGAGCTATCTCCGGATAACTCCACTAATTACGGAATTTCATTGATAATTCGGGAGTTTCTGAGTTATTTCGGGGTACTTCACTAATTACGGAATTATATGGATATTTCGGAATTTTTTAGTTATTTCGGGATACTTCACTAAATATGGGATTTCATGGATATTTCGGGAATTTCCGAGTTATTTAGGGAGAACCTCACTAATTACGGGATTTCTTTGATAAGAATTTCTGAGTTATTTATGGATACTTACTAATTACGGAATTATATGGATTTTTCGGAATTCCGAGTTATTTCGGGATAACTTCACTAATTACGGAATTATATGGATTTTTCGGAATTTCCGAGTTATTTCGGGATAACTTCACTATTTACGGAATTATATGGATATTTCGGAATTTTTGAGTTATTTCGGGATACTTCACTAAATACGTGATTTCATGGATAATTCGGGAATTTCCGAGTTATTTCGGGATAACTTCACTAATTACGGGGTTACATGGAAAATTCGGAAATTTCTGAGGTATACCATGATAATTCAACTAATTACGGAATTTGCTGCATATTTCGGGATGTTGGAGTTATTACGGGATTTCTTCACAAATAACGGAATATTCTGGATATTTCGGGAATTTTCACATTATTTCGGGATAACTTCACTAACTACGGGATTTCATGGATAATTCGAGAATTTCTGAGTTATATCCGGATAACTCCACTAATTTCGGAATTATATGGATATTACGGAATTATATGGATATATCGGAATTTTTTTAGTTATTTCGGGATACTTCAATAAATACGGGATTTCGTCGATAATTCGGGAATTTCTGAGTTATTTCGGGATACTTTACTAATTACGGGATTACATAGAAAATTCGGAAATTTCCGAGTTATTTCGGGATAACTTCACTAATTACGGGATTACATGGAAAATTCGGAAATTTCTGAGGTATACCATGATAATTCAACGAATTAACGAATTACGGAATTTGCTGGATATTTCGGTATGTTGGAGTTATTACGGGATTTCTTCACAAATAACGGAATATTCTGGATATTTCGGGAATTTCCACATTATTTCGGGATACTTTACTAATTACGGGATTACATGGAAAATTCGGAAATTTCTGAGGTATACCACGATAATTCAACGAATTACGGAATTTCCTGGATATTTAGGGATGTTGGAGTTATCACGGGATTACTTCACAAATAACGGAATATTCTGGATATTTCGGGAATTCCAAATTATTTCGGGATAACTTCACTAACTACGGGATTTCACGGATAATTCGAGAATTTCTTAACTATCTCCGGATAACTCCACTAATTACGGAATATCATTGATAATTTGGGAGTTTCTGAGTTATTTCGGGATACTTCACTAATATTGGAATTATATGGACATTACGGAATATTCTGGATATTTCGGGAATTACCAAATTATATCGGGATAACTACACTAACTACGGAATTTCATGGATAATTCAAGAATTTCTGAGCTATCTCCGGATAACTCCACTAATTACGGAATTTCATTGATAATTCGGGAGTATCTGAGTTATTTCGGGATATTTCACTAATTATGCAATTATATGGATATTTCGGAATTTTTCAGGTATTTCGGGATACTTCACTAAATACGGGATTTCATGGGTATTTCAAGAAATTCCGAGTTGTTTTGGGATAACCTCACTAATTACGGGATTTCATGAATAATTCGAGAGTTTCTGAGGTATACCATGATAATTCAACGAATTACGGAATTTCCTGGATATTTCGGGATGTTGGAGTTATTACGGGATTACTTCACTAATAACGGATTATTCTGGATATTTCGGGAATTTCCAAATTATTTCGGGATAACTTCACTAACTACGGGATTTTATGGATTGTTCGAGAATTTCTTAACTATCTCCGAATGACTCCACTAATTACAGAATTTCATTGATAATTCGGGAGTATCTGAGTTATTGCGGGATACTTCACTAAATACGGGAATTCATGGATATTTCGGGAATTTCCGAGTTATTTAGGGATAACCTCACTAATTACGGGATTTCATGGATATTCGAGAATTTCTGAGGTATCTCCGGATAACTCCACTGATTACGGAATTTCATTGATAATTCAAGAGTTTCTGTGTTATTTCGGGATACTTCACTAATTACGGAATTATATGGATATTTCGGAATTTTAGAGATATTTCGGTATACTTCACTAAATACGGGATTTCATGGATATTACGGGAATTTCCGAGTTATTTAGGGATAACCTCACTAATTACGGGATTTCATGGATAATACGAGAATTTCTGAGGTATTCCCTGATAATTCAACGAATTATGGAATTTCCTGGATATTTCGGGATGTTGGAGTTATTACGGGATTACTTCACAAATAACGGAATATTCTGGATATTTCGGGATTTTCCAAATTTTTTCGGGATAACTTCAATAACTACGGGATTTCATTGATAATTCGGGAGTTTCTGAGTTATTTCGAGATACTTCACTAATTATGGAATTATATGGATATTTCGGAATTTTTGAGTTATTTCGGGATACTTCACTAAATAGGTATTTCATGGATATTTCGGGAATTTCCGAGTTATTTAGGGAGAACCTCACTAATTACGGGATTACATGGAAAATTCGGAAATTTATGAGGTATACCATTACAATTTAACGAATTACGGAATATCATTGATAATTCGGGAGTTTCTGAGTTATTTCGGGATACTTCACTAATATTGGAATTATATGGACATTACGGAATATTCTGGATATTTCGGGGATTACCAAATTATTTCGGGATAAACACACTAACTACAGAATTTCATGGATAATTTGAGGATTTCTTAACTATCTCCGGATAACTCCACTAATTACAGAATTTCATTGATAATTCGGGAGTTTCTAAATTATTTCGGGATACTTCACTAAATACGGGATTTCATGGATATTTCGGGAATTTCCGAGTTATTTAGGGATAACCTCACTAATTACGGGATTATATGGATATTTCGGAATTTTTGAGTTAATTCGGGATAGTCACAAAATACGGGATTCCATGGATATTTCGGGAATTTCCGAATTATTTAGGGATAACCTCACAAATTACGGGATTTCATGGATAATCCGAGAATTTCTGAGGTATCTCCGGATAACTCCACTGATTACGGAATTTCATTGATAATTCGGGAGTTTCTGTGTTATTTCGGGATACTTCGCTAATTACGGAATTATATGGATATTTCGGAATTTTTGAGTTATTTCGGGATAACTTCACTAATTACGGAATTATATGGATATTTCGGAATTTTTGAGTTATTTCGGGATAGTCACAAAATACGGGATTCCATGGATATTTCGGGAATTTCCGAATTATTTAGGGATAACCTCACAAATTACGGGATTTCATGGATAATCCGAGAATTTCTGAGGTATTCCCTGATAAGTCAACGAATTATGGAATTTCCTGGATATTTCGGGATGTTTGAGTTATTACGGGATTACTTCACAAATAACGGAATATTCTGGATATTTCGGGATTTTCCACATTATTTCGGGATAACTTCACTAACTACGGGATTTCATGGATAATTCGAGAATTTCTGAGTTATATCCGGATAACTCCACTAATTACGGAATTATATGGATATTACGGAATTATATGGATATATCGGAATTTTTTAGTTATTTCGGGATCTTCAATAAATACGGGATTTCGTCGTTAATTCGGGAATTTCTTAGTTATTTCGGGATAACTTCACTAATTATGGGATTACATGGAAAATTCGGAAATTTCCGAGGTATACCATGATAATTCAACGAATTAACGAATTACGGAATTTGCTGGATATTTCGGTATGTTGGAGTTATTACGGGATTTCTTCACAAATAACGGAATATTCTGGATATTTCGGGAATTTCCACATTATTTCGGGATACTTTACTAATTACGGGATTACATGGAAAATTCGGAAATTTCTGAGGTATACCACGATAATTCAACGAATTACGGAATTTCCTGGATATTTAGGGATGTTGGGGTTATCACGGGATTACTTCACAAATAACGGAATATTCTGGATATTTCGGGAATTTCCAAATTATTTCGGGATAACTTCACTAACTACGGGATTTTACGGATAAATCGAGAATTTCTGAGCTATCACCAGATAACTCCACTAATTACGGAATATCATTGATAATTCGGGAGTTTCTGAGTTATTTCGGGATACTTCACTAATTACGGAATTATATGGATATGTCGGAATTTCCAAGTTATTTCGGGATAACTTTACTAATTACGGGATTTCATGGATAACTAGGTAATTTCTGAAGTATCCCGTGGTAACTCAACGAATTACGTGATATCCTGGATGCTAGGGGAAATTCTGAGGAATTCCGTCAAAACGCAATGAATAACGGGATATTCTGGATATTTCGGGAATTTCCAAATTATTTCGGGATAACTTCACTAACTACGGGATTTCACAGATAATTCGAGAATTTCTTAACTATCTCCGGATAACTCCACTAATTACGGAATATCATTATTAATTTGGGAGTTTCTGAGTTATTTCGGGATACTTCACTAATATTGGGATTATATGGACATTACGGAATATTCTGGATATTTCGGGAATTACCAAATTATTTCGGGATAACTACACTAACTACGGAATTTCATGGATAATTCAAGAATTTCTGAGCTATCTCCGGATAACTCCACTAATTACGGAATTTCATTGATAATTCGGGAGTATCTGAGTTATTTCGGGATATTTCACTAATTATGCAATTATATGGATATTTCGGAATTTTTGAGGTATTTCGGGATACTTCACTAAATACGGAATTTCATGGGTATTTCAAGAATTTCCGAGTTGTTTTGGGATAACCTCACTAATTACGGGATTTCATGGATAATTCGAGCGTTTCTGAGGTATACCATGATAATTCAACGAATTACGGAATTTCCTGGATATTTCGGGTGTTGGAGTTATTACGGGATTACTTCACTAATAACGGATTATTCTGGATATTTCGGGAATTTCCAAATTATTTCGGGATAACTTCACTAACTACGGGATTTCATGGATAATTCGAGAATTTCTTAACTATCTCCGAATGACTCCACTAATTACAGAATTTCATTGATAATTCGGGAGTATCTGAGTTATTGCGGGATACTTCACTAAATACGGGATTTCATGGATAATTCAAGAATTTCTGAGCTATCTCCGGATAACTCCACTAATTACGGAATTTCATTGATAATTCGGGAGTATCTGAGTTATTTCGGGATATTTCACTAATTATGCAATTATATGGATATTTCGGAATTTTTGAGGTATTTCGGGATACTTCACTAAATACGGGATTTCATGGATATTACGGGAATTTCCGAGTTATTTAGGGATAACCTCACTAATTACGGGATTTCATGGATAATCCGAGAATTTCTGAGGTATTCCCTGATAATTCAACGAATTATGGAATTTCCTGGATATTTCGGGATGTTGGAGTTATTACGGGATTACTTCACAAATAACGGAATATTCTGGATATTTCGGGATTTTCCAAATTTTTTCGGGATAACTTCAATAACTACGGGATTTCATTGATAATTCGGGAGTTTCTGAGTTATTTCGAGATACTTCACTAATTATGGAATTATATGGATATTTCGGAATTTTTGAGTTATTTCGGGATACTTCACTAAATAGGTATTTCATGGATATTTCGGGAATTTCCGAGTTATTTAGGGAGAACCTCACTAATTACGGGATTACATGGAAAATTCGGAAATTTCTGAGGTATACCATGACAATTTAACGAATTACGGAATATCATTGATAATTCGGGAGTTTCTGAGTTATTTCGGGATACTTCAATAATATTGGAATTATATGGACATTACGGAATATTCTGGATATTTCGGGAATTACCAAATTATTTCGGGATAACTACACTAACTACGGAATTTCATGGATAATTCAAGAATTTCTGAGCTATCTCCGGATAACTCCACTAATTACGGAATTTCATTGATAATTCGGGAGTATCTGAGTTATTTCGGGATATTTCAATAATTATGCAATTATATGGATATTTCGGAATTTTTGAGGTATTTCGGGATACTTCACTAAATACGGGATTTCATGGGTATTTCAAGAATTTCCGAGTTGTTTTGGGATAACCTCACTAATTACGGGATTTCATGGATAATTCGAGCGTTTCTGAGGTATACCATGATAATTCAACGAATTACGGAATTTCCTGGATATTTCGGGATGTTGGAGTTATTACGGGATTACTTCACTAATAACGGATTATTTTGGATATTTCGGGAATTTCCAAATTATTTCGGGATAACTTCACTAACTACGGGATTTCATGGATAATTCGAGTATTTCTTAACTATCTCCGAATGACTCAACTAATTACAGAATTTCATTGATAATTCGGGAGTATCTGAGTTATTGCGGGATACTTCACTAAATACGGGATTTCATGGATAATTCAAGAATTTCTCAGCTATCTACGGATAACTCCACTAATTACGGAATTTCATTGATAATTCGGGAGTATCTGAGTTATTTCGGGATATTTCACTAATTATGCAATTACATGGATATTTCGGAATTTTTGAGGTATTTCGGTATACTTCACTAAATACGGGATTTCATGGATATTACGGGAATTTCCGAGTTATTTAGGGATAACCTCACTAATTACGGGAGTTCATGGATAATCCGAGAATTTCTGAGGTATTCCCTGATAATTCAACGAATTATGGAATTTCCTGGGTATTTCGGGATGTTGGAGTTATTACGGGATTACTTCACAAATAACGGAATATTCTGGATATTTCGGGATTTTCCAAATTTTTTCGGGATAACTTCAATAACTACGGGATTTCATTGATAATTCGGGAGTTTCTGAGTTATTTCGAGATACTTCACTAATTATGGAATTATATGGATATTTCGGAATTTTTGAGTTATTTCGGGATACTTCACTAAATAGGTATTTCATGGATATTTCGGGAATTTCCGAGTTATTTAGGGAGAACCTCACTAATTACGGGATTACATGGAAAATTCGGAAATTTCTGAGGTATACCATGACAATTTAACGAATTACGGAATATCATTGATAATTCGGGAGTTTCTGAGTTATTTCGGGATACTTCACTAATATTGGAATTATATGGACATTAAGGAATATTCTGGATAATTCGGGTATTACCAAATTATTTCGGGATAACCACACTAACTACAGAATTTCATGGATAATTCGAGGATTTCTAAACTATCTCCGGAATACTCCACTAATTACAGAATTTCATTGATAATTCGGGAGTTTCTAAATTATTTCGGGATACTTCACTAAATACGGGATTTCATGGATATTTCGGGAATTTCCGAGTTATTTAGGGATAACCTCACTAATTACGGGATTTCATGGATATTCGAGAATTTCTGAGGTATTCCCTGATAATTCAACGAATTATGGAATTTCCTGGATATTTCGGGATGTTGGAGTTATTACGGGATTACTTCACAAATAACGGAATATTCTGGATATTTCAGGATTTTCCAAATTATTTCGGGATAACTTCAATAACTACGGGATTTCATTGATAATTCGGGAGTTTCTGAGTTATTTCGAGATACTTCACTAATTACGGAATTATATGGATATTTCGGAATTTTTGAGTTACTTCGGGATACTTCACTAAATACGGGATTTCATGGATATTTCCGGAATTGCCGAGTTATTTAGGGATAACCTCACTAATTACGGGATTTCATGGATATTCTAGAATTTCTGAGGTATTCCCTGATAATTCAACGAATTATGGAATTTCCTGGATATTACGGGATGTTGGAGTTATTACGGGATTACTTCACAAATAACGGAATATTCTGGATATTTCAGGATTTTCCAAATTATTTCGGGATAACTTCAATAACTACGGGATTTCATTGATAATTCGGGAATTTCCGAGTTATTTAGGTTTAGCTCACTAATTACGGGATTTCAAGGATAATTCGAGAATTTCTGAGGTACACCATGATAATTCAACGAATTACGGAAATTCCTGGATATTTCGGGATGTTGGAATTATTACGGGATTACTTCACAAATAACGGAATATTCTGGATATTTCAGGAATTTTCAAATTATTTCGGGATAACTTCACTAACTACGGGATTTCATGGATATTTCGAGAATTTCTGAGCTATCTCCGGATAACTCCACTAATTACGGAATTTCA
This sequence comes from Theocolax elegans, assembly GCA_026168455.1. NCBI lineage: Eukaryota > Metazoa > Arthropoda > Insecta > Hymenoptera > Cerocephalidae > Theocolax > Theocolax elegans. The sequence continues at coordinate 4,969 of JANSJX010000753.1, read as the reverse complement.
TTGATAATTCGGGAGTTTCTGAGTTATTTCGGGGTACTTCACTAATTACGGAATTATATGGATATTTCGGAATTTTTTAGTTATTTCGGGATACTTCACTAAATATGGGATTTCATGGATATTTCGGGAATTTCCGAGTTTTTTAGGGAGAACCTCACTAATTACGGAATTATATGGATATTTCGGAATTTTTGAGTTACTTCGGGATACTTCACTAAATACGGGATTTCATGGATATTTCGGGAATTTCCGAGTTATTTAGGGAGAACATCACTAATTACGGATACATGGAAAATTCGGAAATTCTGAGGTTATACCATGACAGTTTAACGAATTACGGAATATCATTGATAATTCGGGAGTTTCTGAGTTATTTCGGGATACTTCACTAATATTGGAATTATATGGACATTCCGGAATATTCTGGATATTTCGGGTATTACCAAATTATTTCGGGATAACCACACTAACTACAGAATTTCATGGATAATTCGAGGATTTCTTAACATCTCAGGATAACTCCACTAATTACAGAATTTCATTGATAATTCGGGGAGTTTCTAACTTATTTCCGGGATACTTCACTAAATACGGGGATTTCATGGATATTTCGGGATGTTGGAGTTATTACGGGATTACTTCACAAATAACGGAATATTCTGGATATTTCGGGATTTTTCCCAAATTATTTCGGGATAACTTCAATAACTACCGGGATTTCATTGATAATTCGGGAGTTTCTGAGTTATTTCGAGATACTTCACTAATTACGGAATTATATGGACATTTCGGCATTTTTGAGTTACTTCGGGATACTTCACTAATACGGTATTTCATGGATATTCCGGAATTTCCGAGTTATTTAGGGATAACCCTCACTAATTACGGGATTTCATGGATAATTCGAGAATTTTCTGCGGTATATCCGGATAACTCCACTGATTACGGAATTTCATTGCTAATCGGGAGTTTCTGTGTTATTTCTGGGATACTTCACTAATTACGGAATTATATGGATATTTCGGAAATTTTGAGCTATTTCGGGATACTTCACTAAATACGGGATTTCCTGGATATTTCGGGAATTTCCGAGTTATTTAGGTTTAGCTCACTACTTACGGGATTTCAAGGATAATTCGAGAATTTCTGAGGTATACCACGATAATTCAACGAATTACGGAGTTTCCTGGAATTTAGGGATGTTGGAGTATCACGGGATTACTTCACAAATAACGGAATATTCTGGATATTTCGGGAATTTCCAAATTATTTCGGGATAACTTCACTAACTACGGGATTTCATGGATATATCGAGATTCTGAGCTATCTCCGGATAACCACTAATTACGGAATTTCATTGATAATTCGGGAGTTTCTGAGTTATTTCGGGGTACTTCACTAATTACGGAATTATATGGATATTTCGGAATTTTTTTAGTATTTCGGGATACTTCACTAAATATGGGATTTTCATGGATATTTCGGGAATTTCCGAGTTATTTAGGGAGAACCCTCACTAATTACGGGATTTCTTTGATAAGAATTTCTGAGTTATTTATGGATACTTACTAATTACGGGAATTATATGGATTTTTCGGAATTCCGAGTTATTTCGGGATAACTTCACTAATTACGGAATTATATGGATTTTTTTCGGAAATTTCCGAGTTATTTCGGGATAACTTCACTATTTACGGAATTATATGGATATTTCGGAATTTTGAGTTATTTCGGGATACTTCACTAATACGTGATTTCATGGATAATTCGGGAATTTCGAGTTATTCGGGAGTAACTTCACTAATTACGGGGTTTACTGGAAAATCATCGGAAATTCTGAGGCATACCATGATAATTCACACTAATACGGAATTTGCTGCATATTTCGGGATGTGGAGTTATTACGGGATTTCTTCACAAATAACGGAATATTCTGGATATTTCGGGAATTTTTCACATTATTTCGGGATAACTTCACTAAACTACGGGATTTCATGGATAATTCGAGAATTTCTGAGTTATATCCGGATAACTCCACTAATTTCGGAATATATGGATATACGGAATTATATGGATATATCGGAATTTTTTTAGTTATTTCGGGATACTTCATAAATACGGGATTCGTCGATTAATTCGGGAATTTCTGAGTTATTTCGGGATACTTTACTAATTACGGGATTACATAGAAAATTCGGAAATTTCCGAGTTATTTCGGGATAACTTCACTAATTACGGGATTACATGGAAAATTCGGAAATTTCTGAGGTATACCATGATAATTCAACGAATTAACGAATTACGGAATTTGCTGGATATTTCGGTATGTTGGAGTTATACGGGATTTCTTCACAAATAACGGAATATTCTGGATATTTCGGGAATTTCCACATTATTTCGGGATACTTTACTAATTACGGGATTACATGGAAAATTCGGAAATTTCTGAGGTATACCACGATAATTCAACGAATTACGGAATTTCCTGGATATTTAGGGATGTTGGAGTTATCACGGGATTACTTCACAAATAACGGAATATTCTGGATATTTCGGGAATTTCCAAATTATTTCGGGATAACTTCACTAACTACGGGATTTCATGGATTAATCGAGAATTTCTGAGCTATCGCCGGATAACTCCACTAATTACGGAATTTCATTGATAATTCGGGAGTATCTGAGTTATTTCGGGATACTTCACTAATTATGGAATTATATGGATATTTCGGAATTTTTGAGTTATTTCGGGATACTTCACTAAATAGGTATTTCATGGATATTTCGGGAATTTCCGAGTTATTTAGGGGGAAACCTCACTAATTACGGGATTACATGGAAAATTCGGAAATTTCTGAGTTATACCATGACAATTTAACGAATTACGGAATATCATTGATAATTCGGGAGTTTCTGAGTTATTTCGGGATACTTCACTAATTACGGAGTTATATGGATATGTCGGAATTTCCAAGTTATTTCGAGATAACTTCACTAATTACGGGTTTTTATGGATAACTGGGGAATGTCTGAAGTATCCCTTGGTAACTCTGCGAATTACGGGATATCCTAGATACTACGGGAATTTTTGAGGTATTGTGGGATATACCCACTAATTACGGGATATCCTGGATATTTAAGGAATTTTTGAGTTATTTCGGGATACTTCACTAAATACGGGATTTCATGGGTATTTCGGGAATTTCCGAGTTGTTTTGGGATAACCTCACTAATTACGGGATTTCATGGATAATTCGAGAGTTTCTGAGGTATACCATGATAATTCAACGAATTACGGAATTTCCTGGATATTTCGGGATGTTGGAATTATTACGGGATTACTTCACAAATAACGGAATATTCTGGATAATTCGGGAATTTCCAAATTATTTCGGGATAACTTCACTAACTACGGGATTACATGGATAATTCGAGAATTTCTTAACTATCTCCGGATGACTCCACTAATTACAGAATTTCATTGATAATTCGGGAGTATCTGAGTTATTGCGGGATTCTTCACAAATACGGAATTATATGGATATTACGGAATTATATGGATATATCGGAATTTTTGAGTTATTTCGGGATACTTCACTAAATACGGGATTTCATCGATAATTCGGGAATTTCCGAGGTAAATCGGGATAACTCCACTAATTACGAGATTACATGGAAAATTCGGAAATTTCTGAGGTACACCATGATAATTCAACGAATTACGGAAATTCCTGGATATTTTGGGATGTTGGAATTATTAAGGGATTACTTCACAAATATCGGAATATTCTGGATATTTCGGGAATTTCCAAATTATTTCGGGATAACTTCACTAACTACGGGATTTCATGGATAATTCGAGAATTTCTGAGTTATTTTGGGATACTTCACTAATTACGGAATTTCATTGATAATTCGGGAATTTCTGAGTTATTTCGGGATACTTTTCTAATTACGGGATTACATGGAAAATTCGGAAATTTCTGAGGTATACCACGATAATTCAACGAATTACGGAATTTCCTGGATATTTATGGATGTTGGAGTTATTACGGGATTGCTTCACAAATAACGGAATATTCTGGATATTTCGGGATTTTCCTAATTATTTCGGGATAACTTCACTAACTACGGCATTTCATGGATAATTTGAGGATTTCTTAACTATCTCCGGATAACTCTACTAATTACAGAATTTCATTGATAATTCGGGAGTTTCTAAATTATTTCGGGATACTTCACTAAATACGGGATTTCATGGATATTTCGGGAATTTCCGAGTTATTTAGGGATAACCTCACTAATTACGGGATTTCATGGATATTCGAGAATTTCTGAGGTATCTCCGGATAACTCCACTGATTACGGAATTTCATTGATAATTCGGGAGTATCTGTGTTATTTCGAGATACTTCACTAATTACGGAATTATATGGATATTTCGGAATTTTTGAGTTATTCCGGTATACTTCACTAAATACGGGATTTCATGGATATTACGGGAATTTCCGAGTTAGTTAGGGATAACCTCACTAATTACGGGATTTCATGGATAATTCGAGAATTTCTGAGGTATACCACGATAATTCAACGAATTACGGAATTCCTGGATATTTTGGGATGTTGGAATTATTAAGGGATTACTCCCAAATATCGGAATATTCTGGATATTTCGGGAATTTCCAAATTATTGGGATAACTTCACTACCTACGGGATTTCATGGATAATTCGAGAATTTCTGAGTTATTTTGGGATACTTCACCTAATTACGGATTTCATTGATAATTCGGGAATTTCTGATTATTTCGGGATACTTTTCTATTACGGATTACATGGAAAATTCGGAAATTTCTGAGGTATACCACGATAATTCAACGAATTACGGAATTTCCTGGATATTTATGGATGTTGGAGTTATTACGGATTGCTTCACAAATAACGGAATATTCTGGATATTTCGGGATTTTC
>JANSJX010000752.1:0-17318 GCA_026168455.1 Theocolax elegans | reverse complement strand
AAAATATTATATTTTGTTTCCGCATGTTAATGCGAGTTATTTATTTGATTTGATTATGAAAGTAATATTTTTATTTTATATAATTTACGTGCAAACAAATCCGAAAGTTCCTTAAGTATCCATAAAACGATTTCTTTCAGATTAGTTTTACCGACTTCTTAATCGTTTCTGTGATACGTCGATCGATAGTTTTTTATTTAATATTGATGGAATTGCGATCGGCCCTTGTCGATTTCCCCCCACCACCTTAAGAAAATAGAAGAGCGCGGTGTCCGTCGAAGGACTTACTCTCTGCTCGGCTGCCGATCCGTGCAGGTTACATTCGGTGACCCCGTGAACCGCTTTGTATTTTGCAGTTATATTGTTTTTATATTAAACTGGGTGAAGTGTAAGAGAAGTGTTGTTTTGATTGCTGCCACTACCTAGTCCTCCATCAGGTTATCGGCCCACCACCGCTTCCTTGTGCGCGGGGACCTTGGAAAGGTTGTTTTCTTTTGTCTTGGTAAGAGACGGACGGTGCAAGGATGTCGGAACAAGGAGAGAAAGCGTCGAGCAGCATCACCAAGGGTAGGTGAAAATATTAATAAAAATAAAGTGAAAATAAAGTGAAAATCGATTTGAGAGCGACGCGGTGATTTTTGTTTTACTTATAACGATATCGTTTGCATACTTCGTGCAGGCGCTAATCGCGCCTTTGACATGAAAGTTCAATGAATATTTACTGTTTTTTCAGTTAAAAAAATTTCACTGTTTAAATAGTGGAAATTTTAACTGGATCATTTTTAGAGAGCAGGCTAGACTATGATCTCTCGAAGAGACCTTAACGAAGAGAACCTATCGTGACAATTTGACAAACAAAGAGGCGCTGCCTAACGAGTAACGCAGCGCGTAAAGGTTTTATGATAGTACCTGAATTCGACGAGTTGGTCTGGTTAGTCGCGCACGGCCTGCGTTTTACAAGCTACATATGTATTTACTTCGCAAAGCCGTTGTAAAGGGTTTTTTACTATTTTTGTGCATACAGGATTAAACTAAGGAGGACGGTTAAAACAATAATAACGGAAGGTAAATTTTCGCGCATGTTTTCGATGTAATAAATGGAAAGGAAGGTTTCTTAACGCTTTACGGTACGGGAATTTTGTAATAAATTTAATTAGGTTGAAAATCTAATGGTTTGTAAAATATAATGCACGAAAGAGCTTAAAGAAATAGAAGAGGGTACAATACGATATTTGTTTAGGATTACATGCGCCGAATATTAGTATTTCTTATACGCATAATCAAAGCACATTCAACAATTGGAAAGCATCTGAGTATAAAAACTGGTTTTTTTTATTTTTCTATCCCAACTTTAAAAATATATTGTTCTTCGGATATTAGATCATTATATGCACCTTGTGTTTAGTTGTGCATACTTTGTGCCAACAAAAAATATCGAGCGAAATAATAGATTTAGCTGAAAAATTGATTACTGAATTTTTAAGAAGATTTGAATATTTTTTTTCTTTTTAAATACATGAATGTAATATGCACAGCTTATGTCATTTACCTACTATAGTACATCGTTTAGGCCCACTATGGACAACGTCTTGTTTTCCATTAGAGGATTAAAGGAAAATTAAAATTGTTTTGTATAGCAGTAAGAATCCTGGTATACAAATAATTGACAATTTGAGCATGTATGTTAAATGCATACGTTAAAGCATGATATACTACGATATAAAAGCGACGCTTATGATTTTTGCAAAATGATCATTTCTCCGAAACAAAGAATAAAATGGAGTAAACGAATACACTGATTCAATATATATTGTTGTTGTGTAACGTGTATTGAGATTTCTAAAGCACAAAGCATTTTATTAGAGTACACTTACATAGTAAAAATGTATTTCTTTAAAAAAACTTTATATAAATAAAATGTTGTATACTTCCAAGATGAATCAAAAGAGTCAAACAATGGCAATCATTTTAGTTAAATACAAAATGATCATGATTCCTTGCATTGGATGTATTGAATATTTTATACACGTTACTAATTGTGATTGTAAATCAATTTGTCGTGTCCTGGAAATAGTTATGACTTATTAATAAATACGATATAATAATTCCTTTTATGTTAATATGGAACTATATGTATATTAAATTTCATCTATAAATGTGCAGATAATAATAGATTTATAAAAGTTAATGTAAAAATTTAATTCGTGTATGTTATCATCTAACATTATATTAAAGTACAAATCTACGTCCGGGCGTCCGTCCGTCAGTCCGTCCGGGCAAGTGTTCCCTTGATCCCAAGGATTACATTTACGACGTTTGGGACCGTTAATATTATATATATTAGCCTTATAATTTTTTGGGACTTAATAATTTTCGGACCTCAAAATTTTGGGCCTTAAAAATTGTAGTCTTAAATTTTGCCGTTAAAACTTTTATGACTCAACATTTTGGGCCTTAAAAATTTTAGTCTTAGATTTTGCCGTTAAAACTTTTGGGACTCAATATTCGGGTCTTAAAAATTTAGTCTTTTGAATTTTCTGTTGAAAACTTTTGGGACTTAACATTTGGGCCTTAAAATTTTAGTCTGATTTTTCTGTTGAACTTTTGGGACTTAATATTTTTGGAACATTTTGGGGCCTTAAGTCTTAGATTTTGCCGTTAAAAACTTTTGGGACTTAATATTTTTGGGACTTAACATTTTGGGCCTTAACAAATTTTAGTCTTAGATTTAGCCGTTTAAAACTTTTGGGACTTAATATTTTTGGGACTCAATGTTTTGGGTCTTAAAAATTGTAGTCTTAGATTTTGCCGTTAAAACTTTTATGACTCAACATTTGGGCCTTAAAAATTTTAGTCTTAGATTTTGCCGTTAAAACTTTTGGGACTCAATATTTTGGGTCTTTAAAAATGTTAGTCTTTGATATTTCTGTGAAACTTTTGGGACTTAACATTTTGGGCCTTAAAAATTTTAGTCTGATTTTTCTGTTGAAACTTTTGGGACTTAATATTTTTGGAACATTTTGGGCCTTAAGTCTTAGATTTTGCCGTTAAACTTTTGGGACTTAATATTTTGGGACTTAACATTTTGGGCCTTAAGAATTTAGTCTTAGATTTAGCCGTTCAAACTTTTGGGACTTAATATTTTTGGGACTCATGTTTTGGGTCTTAAAAATTTTAAAAATTTTAGTCTTAGATTTTGCCGTTTAAAACTTTTGGGACTTAACATTTTGGGCCTTAAAAATTTTAGTCTTTGATTTTTCTGTTTGAAACTTTGGGACTTAATATTTTGGGGCTCAAACATTTGGGCCTTAAAATTTTAGTCTTAGATTTTGCCGTAAAACTTTTGGGACTAAACATTGTGGGCCTTAAAAATTTTAGTCTTCGATTTTTCTGTTGAACTTTTGGGACTTAATATTTTGGGGCCTCAACATTTGGGCCTTAAAATTTAGTCTTAGATTTTGCCGTTAAAACTTTTGGGTCTCAATATTTTGGGTCATAAAATTTTAGTCTTTGATTTTTTCTGTTGAAACTTTTGGGACTTAATATTTTTGGGACTTAACATTTTGGGCCTTAAAAATTTTTAGTCTGATTTTCTGTTGAAAACTTTTGGGACTTAATATTTTTGGAACATTTTGGGCCTTAAGTCTTAGATTTTGCCGTTAAAACTTTTGGGACTTATATTTTTGGACTTAACATTTTGGGCCTTAAGACATTTTAGTCTTAGATTTAGCCGTTCAAACTTTTGGGACTTAATATTTTTGGGACTCAATGTTTTGGGTCTTAAAATTTAAAAAATTTTAGTCTTAGATTTTTGCCGTTAAAACTTTTGGGACTCTTAACCTTTTGGGCCTTAAAAATTTTAGTCTTTGATTTTTCTGTTGAAACTTTTGGGACTTATATTTTGGGGCTCAACATTTTGGGCCTTAAAAATTTTAGTCTTAGATTTTGCCGTTAAAACTTTTGGGACTAAACATTGTGGGCCTTAAAAATTTTAGTCTTCGATTTTTTCTGTTGAACTTTTGGGACTTAATATTTTGGGCTCAACATTTTGGGCCTTTAAAAATTTAGTCTTAGATTTTTGCCATTAAAACTTTTGGGTCTCATATTTTGGGTCATAAAAATTTTTAGTCTTGATTTCTTCTGTTGAAACTTTTGGGACTTAATATTTTTGGGACTTAACATTTTGGGCCTCTAAAAATCTTTAGTCTTGATTTAGCCGTTAAAACTTTTGGGACTTAATATTTTTTGGGACTTAACATTTTGGGCCTTAAAAATTTTTAGTCTTAGATTTAGCCGTTAAAACTTTTGGGACTTTATATTTTTTGGGAATCATTGTTTTGGGTCTTAAAATTTTAAAAATTTGTCTTCGATTTTGCCGTTAAATTTTTGGGACCTTAATATTTCTGGGAGTCAACATATTGAGCCTCATACATTACTGTATATTTATTTATTTAATGTAATACTTCGTACAGGAATCCTACAATATATATTTTAGTATATAAATGGTACTCTAACAATATACTATTTGTTTTTCATCTCTATACTGAAACTACAGTTTTAATATACAGAAATACGGTTCATATTATTTAATACACCACTAATCAAATAATAGCAAAAAATAAAAAAATAAAAAAATAGCGAGCGTAAGCGAGTGAGTATTTTTTTGCTATTAAATTTTTTGTTAACCATTATACATTTTAAATCCAATAAAATACGAATTATTTAATTAGCATATATATAGGATCCTTGTAGATTATGGTTATATTTTGCAATAGAAATTTGTAAGTAAAATATTATTGTTTTATGCAAAGGAGAGTGACATTCTGAGTGACAGTCATTATTTTTAAATCAAGGATCGAATATACATTTAATATATTAAATGTTGTAAACGTATTTCATTAATTTAAGGATTTTAATTAATATTTCTTGTAAGAAATACAATATAAAATAATTTGTTATAACCAAAATCTTCTATATTATATTAAATTCATCCGTTCTCCGGTGTCCGGCGGTGGGTCCGGTGTCCCGCGGCGGTGTCTGGTCTCCTGTTGTAAGAATGAAGAGTATGTGTGGAGTGGAAGGGTTAACACTGATATTTCGGGAATTTCTGTATTATTTCGGGATAACTCCACTAATGCGGGATTTCCTGGATATTTTCGGGAATTTTTGAGGTATTCCGGGATAACTCCACTAATTTCGAGATTTTCTAAATAATTCGGTAATTTCTTAGATATGCGGGAAATCTTCACTAATTTAGGGTTTTCCTGGATGGTTTCGGGATTTTCTTAAGTATTCCGGAATAACTCCACCAATTGCGGGGTTTCCTGCAAGTCTCGGGTTTTTCTGTGGTATTTCGGGATAACTCCACTCCTCCTAATCTCTAACTAACTCCTCCAATTTCGGGATTTCCTGAATGTTTCGAGATTTTCTGACGTGTTCTGGGATAACTCCAACAATTTCGGGACTTCCTGGATGTTTCGGGATTTTCTGTGGTATTCCGGGATAACTCCATCACTTTCGGGATTTTCTAGATGTTTCGGATATTCTGTGGTATTCCGGAATAAATCCACCATATTCAGGATTTCCTGGATGTTTCGGAATTTCCTGTGGTATTTCGGGATAAATCGACCGATTTCGGGATTTCCTGGATGTTTCGGGATTTTCTAACGTATTCCGGGATAACTGCACCACTTTCGGGATTTCCTGGATGTTTCGGGATTTTTTGGATGTTCGGGATTTTCTGTGGTATTTCGGGATAAATTCCCTAATTTCGGGATTTTCTGGTTATTTCAAGATTTTCTATGGTATTTCGGGATTTTCTGTGGTATTTCGGGAATTTTTTATGTATTCCGGGATAACTCCACCAATTTCGAGATTTCCTTAATATTTCGATAATTTCTGAGGTATGCCGGGATAAATTTACTAATTTTGGATTTAGTGGATATGTCGGGATAACTTCACTAATTACGGGATTTCCTCGATATCTCGGGAATTCGTGGGGTATTCCGGGATAACTCTACTAATTACGGGATAAAATATTAAAAAAGTGTGCAAGCCTTAACCAAATTAATTATTATATTAAGAACATACCTATAAGTAATATTATAAGTAATTAATAATAACTAATAGTCACTACATACATAATAATGTAAAAATAAAGTGGTCACTGTAATACTTACATAGACTGAAGCAGTACTGTCAGTCTAATAATTTTTAATAACTTAAATAATATATTTTAATGTAATATATATTTTATTTGATGATTCGTTCTGTTTTTTTATCACAGTTAAATATACGTTTTACACATTTTTCATCATACTCTATTACAAAGGTGTAAAATAAGTGAGAAAGGTGGTTAAAAAAATTAAATTTTTATTTTTGATTTATCATCTATATATATCAACATTCATCCGTTCTCCGGTGTCCGGTATCCCAAAAGTTACAAGAATTAAACGTATCTGTGGAGTGGAAGGGTTAACGCTGAATACGACAACCACACATCATTTATCTCACATCTAATGATAGGTGCAGGAGGAGTCATGAGGGGGGGGGGGGGGGTAAAATTAAAACATTTTTTAAATATTTTATAGAGGTTATCGGTATATATGAATTAGATATGACGACCATTCTTTTTTATTCTAAAAAAACTAAGATGAGGTTTTGGTTACGGTGAATAGCGATATGATAATCACTCTTCATTTATCCTCCATTTATTGCTAGATGGAGGAGGGCAAGAGGGGAGAGGGGAAATGAAATTAGTAAGATTCAAAAATAGTTTAGGGGTTTCGGTACAGGTGAATAAACAATATAACACCACTCTTTTTTATCTTCTATTTTAAAGATGAAGGAAGGTGGGAGGAAGGGCCAACATTGAATATGAAACCAGTCTTAATTTATCCCCCATGTAATGATTGAGTGGTAGGGGGTAAGAGGGGGGTTTAGTAGAAGAATTCTAAAAATATTTTATAGGGGTTTTCGGTAATAAAAAGTGGTCACAGTGATACGAACACTGACAAAAACAGTACTATTACTCTAATAAATTTTGATAACATATATAATATAATATATATAATTTAATGTAATATAATATTTTATTTCTAAGATGTAAAATGCCTGAGGAAGGTGGTTAAAAATTTAAAATATTATTTTTCTTTCATTTTTTAATGTAATACCAATGTAATATCAAAATAACTTTTATAATTAATATTCAATTTTTATTATTGTAATTGTATAAAATCATTTATATTTTTAGTTGCAATTACTAATATTCTTTTTTATAAAGCTTTTTGAATATAAAACAAAATTAATAAAATGTGAAAATAAATCTTTTAGCCAGAATTTAAATCTGAAAATTTTTTTTATAAATTTCAATTATTACGTATAATTATTTGTTTGAAAGAATTTAGTAATAAAAAGAGTTTAGTAATTTTGTATGAAATTTTAAATTCTTCATCTCCTTTCCGTGAAACATCATGAAAAAGCATGAAATATATGTATAATGGTCAAAGAATAATTTTATATTGTATTTTTGTTGTTGAAATATTATTCTGGTAGAAAAATAACACATTGTTACTGATTGATGTAGCTTCTTACAGGAATAGTGTGGAAATATTGTAAGTAATGATATAGTGTTACTACGTATTAAAAATTAAAATTAAAATTCCTTACTCCAGTGTAAGTTTTATCATGTCGATTATTTTTAATTTTTTTTAATTGTTTCAGTATTATGTAGAAATATGTTCAGTATCTATAAACTCTTGTGTAATTGACTAAGATTAAATAAGCATATACAATGTTGCAAATATAATACACTGTTATTTTTATTTTATTGACTAAAAAAATTGATTGTAACTGAATACTAGGTTAATTAATTACACATTATATTATATTTTACATTTTTATTCAATTAAATTGTAAAATTATAGATTAAAAAAAATTAAAAAAATAAGTATATATTTAGTGTAATTTCGACCGAGGGAGCGTTAGCGACCGAGGAATTGTTGCTAGTATATCAACTAAAGTAAAAAAACGAATGTTACATCGTTGATCCAGTAATACCTTAGAGTTCGAATAATTTTTTCTATTTTGTAATAAACTTAATAAAATGTAAATAAATACAAAATATATTACATAAATTTAATATCAGCGTTTATTACATTTCATTTATTTTACAGTACACACCATTTTAATTCTGGTAAGCATTGTCATATTATATTGCCAATAGTTTGCAAATATATTCTAAAATATTCACAATAACAGATTAGAATATATGGACATATACTTTCTATAGCTTTATTAATATATTTTCGCAACTATTGGCAATAAATTGGCGTAGTGTGTAGGATGTCGTTTTCCACTACATTGTCAATCTATTTCCAATACATTGATAATGTGCCTCCCTTACATTTCTAATAAACTATTTCCAAAATGTTACCAATATTTTACCAATTCAAATCATTTTTACGCGGGAAACTAACTGATTTAAGCTTCTTTTTTTTTTTTAAATCACATCTATTTAATCTCAGCTTATTTTAAATTTGGGATTGAGTATCTGTCTTATTTGTTTTCGAGTTATAAGCGATCATAGTAGAAGTAATCTTTTTACAAAATGCACCGAGAAGAACTGTATAGCAATATTTACAAAAAAATTTAGTAAAGTAATATAACTAATGTTCAGTCCGTTAACAATATTATCGACTTAACGAAATAATCGCCTGTAATAATATATATATATTTGATGTATAATATTATTCAATATAATTCAAATTATTTTTGACCTGCTATACAAAGATCTGGAAGGGTTTGAAACGTAGAACAGGCTAGAAACCCGTTTTGAACCTCGCACGTTTTGAAGCGCTGTCCGGTTAATTGTTTTATGATTTTATGGTTTTTGGACAACTTGTAACGATCGAGTTCGAACCTCGCTTTACGACGCAAAATAAGAAATTTTCCAGAGGTTTTTCCCCATTTCTTAATATTGTACTGGTCATAACGGGTTTACTTAAAAATTTCCCAAATAATCAGGCTGGTCAACAAGGCGTCGGTTTTCGCCTAAGCATTCTGTGAAACATATAGTCAGTTCTCGTCCGACTCTCAAGCAGTCAATTTCGGCAGTTCGAAATACTATCGAGTATATTATTCTTTCGCCGCGTATAGTTAATCGGAATTACTATATTTTTCGCGTACTTATTATTTCGTCGAGTGTTGTGAATCGAAAAACAAATATCGCGATTAATTATTAAAAATTAACAGTGCGAATAATTTGTGTGTGTATATGTGTATGTGAATATATTTATGAGTATATATCGTCGCCTTAGTGCAAGAAGGTTCAATTCAAATTTTCGTTTCAAAAAGGTTCCAATTTCAATTTTCGTTTCAAAAAGGTTCCAATTCAAATGTTTCTTCAAGAAGGTTCCAATTAAATTGTCAACTTTGTTTCACTAAAAATCGTGACAGCACCTTAAACTCTAAAACTTTTTATCACCTAATACCTTTTCATAACTCTCGGCATTTCTTATTAGAAAATTTTTATCTAAATATTTCGCGGTTTCGTAAATAATTTTTGCTGAAGAATTATATCGTCGTATTTAAGAAGACTAGCACGTTTACATTTAATAAAGAATTCAGATGGGCTGGTCTTCGTAAATCACGACGATATAAAAAAATGAAAATAATTTTTACTTCCGTATGAAATATTCTGTTTATTATTTACATTTATTATTGTTAATAATATAAATAATAAAAAAAATTCTCGTCTTAGACAAGAATGTAGATTAGACTGAAAATATAATCTAATATTTAAAATGCAATTAATACATTATTCGTCGAATCGTTAATACTGTAACTGTATAGTTCGAATTTACGCCCACTTATACCAATAAATATATCTTCACTGCCTATACGATTAAAATAACTTTATTGGCTTCGTAACAAATACATATTCCCAATTGCCTATACGAATACGAATATCCATCCATAATATCCATCCATTATAGATCGATAAATTATTGAATTACCTAGTGCTTCTGTATTTGGGATTTGCATAAAATAGCGTATTTTATTAAATAATTGTAATAATTAAGTTTTTTTGCTCCGTCGGTAACCAGTCAGATGTACCACCCCCATAATTTCTCAATGTATTTTTTCGATGAATTAGTATCGCATGTATAGTGTTCGCTCTACACCGTATTTTCTGATGTAGAGCACCTCATATCTTAGTTTTCGCCAACATCTTAAAACGCGGTGATCGGGCACTTGTTTTTCAAAGTAACGCGCTTGCGTTTCAACGATGAATTTAGTCACGCGGGTACAGTGTTCGCTATGCACTGTCTTTTACAGAGAAAAAGTCTCGCAGTGTATTAATAGTACTAGTGGAATAGTGGATAAAGCGCGCTACGCACGTCGTAGTTTTATGGATGGATATTATGGATGGATATTCGTATTCGTATAGGCAATTGGGAATATGTATTTGTTACGAAGCCAATAAAGTTATTTTAATCGTATAGGCAGTGAAGATATATTTATTGGTATATGTGGGCGTAAATTCGAACTATACAGTTACAGTATTAACGATTCGACGAATAATGTATTAATTGCATTTTAAATATTAGATTATATTTTCCAGTCTAATCTACATTCTTGTCTAAGACGAGAATTTTTTTTATTATTTATATTATTAACAATAATAAATGTAAATAATAAACAGAATATTTTCATACGGAAGTAAAAATTATTTTCATTTTTTTTATATCGTCGTGATTTACGAAGACCAGCCCATCTGAATTCTTTATTAAATGTAAACGTGCTAGTCTTCTTAAATACGACGATATAATTCTTCAGCAAAAATTATTTTACGAAACCGCGAAAATATTTAGATAAAAATTTTCTAATAAGAAATGCCGAGAGTTATTGAAAAGGTATTAGGTGATAAAAATTTTTAGAGATTAAGGTGCTGTCCACGATTTTTAGTGAAACAAAGTTGACAATTTAATTGGAACCTTCTTGAAGAAACATTTGAATTGGAACCTTTTTGAAACGAAAATTTGAATTGGAACCTTTTTGAAACGAAAATTTGAATTGGAACCTTCTTGCACTAAGGCGACGATATATATATACAGAATTCGTCTGATTGCGCGAATTCTTTGCTCATCATACGTATGAGATCTGTTATGAAGACTAGTGGTTAGTCACCACCAACGCGATTGTATATTGTTTATACACGCGCCTTAAAGATATATATACATATATATCTAGTCGATCAGGTGTTTTTATCCGATCGTTAGTGTGAGGCTCAGCCTCCTCTTGACTAGTGGTTAGTCACCACCACGCGAGTGTCACGCGCATTGGTTATTAATATATATACAAATATATGTATATATATATATATAAATATTTGGCACAGATCACACCTTCACTTTAATTGAATTGTTAAATTATAAAAATTTAAATAATTAATATACTTTTATTTGTATTAAATTTTCGAGGGTTTTTTATGCCTTACTGGCTTTTTCCCTCTTTTCTTTTTGAGCCAATAAATATGTATTAATTTCTGCTCAAATCAGTCTATTTAATTTATTATATAACCTGCCATTTTTTCCTGTATTATTATACGTAACAATATTAGAAAAAATTATAAATAATATCAAATATATATAATATTAAAACATCGGGAATTCTCCAAGTTGGTGAGTTTTCGACACTACAACTAAAACAACCTGATTATTTTATTGATTGCACTATACTATAGCTGAATTACTTATAAACGCATACTTAAATCAACCAAATTTTTTATTTCAATGGGTTCAGTTGATTTATCGATATTCGACAGTATTTTTTACTATAATACGTTTAGTTAAATTTACTATCTAGAAATATTTAATATAACACCATAATTTTTTAAAACATTTACAATTTAAATGCTGTTACTGTTACAATATATTATTGCAGTATTATTATTCCAGTATACAGTATTGTTAAATATACTATGTTTTAATTTATGTTTAATTAAAATTTTTTATTAATTCTATAATTAATATGTAGTACAATGAACTTACAATAACTATATATATTGAAAGAGTATTGCCGGATTCAATGATAAATATAGATACTATATTTCCACAAATATTTTCCTTTACATTTGTTTGGAATTTGACCCCCAAAAAAATCATGTTTTTTTAACTCAATCGATTAAAAAATGCATTAAATAAGTTTCTAATTACTTTTTTTAGTGGAGAAATGTGTTACCGATCGTTTTTTTAACAAAACAAAAAATATTTTTATTCCACGATTTAAAAAAAAACCACATATGCAGACACAGTGGTCCTCAAGTAACCTTTTGGGATAAAGGATTGTTAAAGAAAGAAGAAGACTCCGGCTGTGAATGACGATTTTAATTTTTTAATAACGTTAACCCAAAAACAAATTCAGCTCGATAAAAGGTTTATGGATGGTTGGGTATTATTAGCCTGTACAAAAGCAAGTTGAAATTATGTTGTGTAATCGTGACACAAATTGTGAAATAAAAATTTTTTGCTTAAAAACTATTTTATGCATTTTTTAATGGATTGGGTTAAAAACATGATTTTTTAGGGGGTAAAATTCCGAATAAGATACTTATGTATGTATACAATAACTAAATTCCTTTATACGTATTTCGAAACACGTCCATCAGTGTAGTGTTTGTCGTCGAAAGACATGGACGTCGAAAGATCAAAGTGTAAAGAGTCTACTATTACTACGTACTGGTTTTTCAAAGTAAGTTCATTTATTTAAAGTAGTTATAAAATAAAGATAACATAATAAACGTTTTAACAATATTATAATACTTTTTATTTACAGATGAGTTTATAGATATGGAGGATGAGGTGTTCTTTCATTTGTTGAAGACTAAAGAAAATCATCGAAACACAAAAAATAAAATTGTATTGTTTAAAGGAAATACATTTATGTAAAGAATATTACATACATATGTGCAAAAATGAAACTATGTACATTATATAAACAGATATAATTTGTTTTATACCAAAATAAAGTATGAAAAATAATATTTTAACTACCTTTTTATTTGATACAACCGTATCTTAAAGTCTAACTTATATAAATTATAGTAAATCTAAAAATTATGATGTATTTGTAATACTATTTTTTTATTAATTTCTAACATAACTTTTAATATTATTTAATAAAAATATAATATAGTAAATTTTAATAAATAAATATTTTTAAATATATCGTTAAATTACAATTTTTTTTTGTAAATGGTACTTGCAATTTTCATAAATAAATTTACCATAAATTATTGCAGTATAGTTATTGCACTATATTTTCTGGTAATTTTATAGTAAAATTAACCTTTTTTTCTCTCAGTGTGGGATTTAGTTAGCCGTAACTTGGATAAATTAACGCGTTAGGTTCTAAAATCTGGCTTTCTTCATATTTTTATGTTACAAAGCATATCCTAAAGTTTAGTTAAGATCTGTGATCCGAAGACCGTGGCCTCTCCTAGTAAGTCAGTATACAAAGCTTCCCATCGGAGTTCCAAAATTTGCCTGTAGTCAATACCATCCCAATGAAAAAAGGAATTATTCATCAAAAAACCTATGATATCCAATAATTTATTTAATGGTATATTATATTTACTACCTATTAAATGATACCACTTTTCAATACTTTACAAAAACAATTTTTCAGGTATATGTTCATAAATAACGAAACAACGTCTAAACTTGCTAGAATGTAGCCCTGGGAAATGTAACAGTTTTTTATTTTATTTATTAACTCAAGATTCTTTTTCAAAATTTTATCAATATGCTTGGAAAGTCAACATGTTGGATTGCCAATACGAGGTCTGATTGGTATATCTCTTTTGTGTGCTTTAGACAAGCTATATGTCTTAGGTAATATGGTATCCGTCTGTGTTAGAAAGAACGTTTGTCCCAAAGATACCGTCTCAATTACATCCGTGGGTAATATCAACATCAGTAGTATAAATAAACCATTTACTTTTACTTTCGTTATATGCTTTTGTTGCTAACCTACTGCTGGACATGTTTGTTGTGCCTCTGCGTTTGTCTTTAATTTTACAATTATACAACTTATCAAATTTTAGAGACTATTAAAAATGTTGAACAATTAAGTGAGATACTAATACAGAGTTTATTACTAATATAAAAAAAATATTACCAGTTGTATGATAAATAGTTTAAAACAACATGAACACTTTATATACATCAACGCCATCTATCAACTCGTCGCAAAATAGAAACATTAAATGGTAACAGGTAAGTCGACTTATTTACTTCCAGTCATAACAAGGAGCATTCATGATTACTGTCGGTAACATCGTGCCTTCAGAAAAGCCTGTTTTATCCTTTAAGGTACGGTCGGTACTATGCACAATTATACGTAATTGAAGATACTAACTTTGCTTTACTTGTTATTCAACCCGCGTAAAAAATATAAACTATTGCCACTATATTGCCGGAGCAATGGGCAATAGTTTATTGCAAACATATTGCAATATGTTGCCACGACAATTGGCAATGTTTGCCAACATACCGCCAAACAGCACCCTCCCATATCTTGCCAAATATTGGCAATAGTTACTATTTATCATTTGTAAACTATTGCCAATATATTGGCCATACTCATAAATTTAAAAAAAAATAAAAAAAATATTAGCCAGCTGCGGGATTTGAACATTCGATCTTTAGATCCGAATGCGGCTCTTTACCACTGAGCCATTTTGCTATTTTGTTATTCCCGAGTAGAAATTCTAGCCAGGCCGCCTGAACTAGAAAACAGGGCCTGAAAAGGCCGCCTGTTAAGGGCGGGATACGAATGTAATGGAATTTAAGTCAGGGCCTAATTTTGTTTAGTTCGGATGTGACGTTTATAGTAAAAGTCACTTTTGTTAGTTCGAATGTGAGGTTAGTAATAGTATCTACAATGATATAGTATTGTATATAAATTTTCAGGTTAGAACTTTATCAAGAATTTTTATAATATAAAATGAGTAAAAAAATTGATTATAAGTACTCAGAAGCTTACTTACTAAGAGTTCGAAGGTACCGATTGAAAGGAAAATACAATATATAAATAGTGAAAGTTTAAAAAACACTTTAATAAAATAAAAGTTTATGCAGTATTATATTGCCTTTAAATATGTGAAAGATTTAATTTTGTATTGTATAAAAAAAGTGCAAAGTTATTAATATTATATTATATTAAGATTGTTGTAATTATTTGGAAATTATATTAAACCATATATTTTAATTATATTATATATAATATTTATGTTTAATAAATATTATGTATTAAAATGCATTTATTTTATTTACAAAACCTATACGCACACACACGCACACACACATACACGCATGTACGCACGCCTAATTAACCTTATATTATAACTTTATATTAGTATATTTTGTGGTTTTTAAGATTACAAAGCTGTTACACATGTAAGATAACGTTTTTTTAACCTATTAACCTATACGGGCCATGCCCATGATCGGCCCTTTACATGTGTTAGTTTTGAGATGTGAGACATCACATAAACTCGATTTCTATAGAAAAGTGAGAGAAACAGTAAACCCAAATCCCCGTCCTCTAAAGGTTAAAGTGATTCGATGTTTTTAGACATTAATTTTATTGAAAAAAAAGCTTTTTTGAACCAGAAAATTCCCGTCCTCTAAAGGTTAACAATTAAAAACAATTGTAAAATAACAAATACATTCAGATTTAGTTTTACTACTAATTACGTGCCTTAATATCACCTGAACATACCCACAAAATAGTATTACATAAAACAGGCCCTGATCTCCACCCATACATTCTTTAAAGGCCCTTTACAGGCACCTGTCAGGGCCTTTTAATATTCGTCGGTACCTGAACAGGCCTTCTTTTTGCCTGGAATTCATTTCTACTCGGGATTAAGATTAATTTCAGGTTATAAAGAACAGTTGAAAGTGTGGTTAAAAAATTCTAAGTCCAAAATTTTATAAATTCAACTGTTCTTTATAACCTAGCTGAAATTAACTCTTAATAACAAATAGCAAATGGCTCAGTGGTAAAGAGCCAGATTCGGGTCTAAAGATCGAAGGTTCAAATCCCGCGGCTGGCTAATATTTTTTTTTATTTTTTAATCAATTACACATCAATTTACAATTAAAAAAATAAATAATAAAAAAAAAATATCAATTAAAAATCAATTTACACATTTTCTCATTAAATAATTGATTAATACGGCATAAATTATATTATTATTAATATTATTATCTATAACAAGTTAGTCATTTATATTTTAAACCGAGTTTCAAAATTCCTGCCTCTTTCTGCGCAGATTGTCGCGGAAACTCTCCTGCAATACGTCACTTTAAGCGGAGTAGGAAAACTTTCCGAGTAGACTAAATTTCACCTAGCCTGTATATGTGGGGATGTGTTCAAACATAAAAAAATCGAATTAACTTTTTAAAAATGTGAACCCAACCTCAACGAGGTAGAAAGCTTTAATATTTTTGGTAAGAAAACTCAATAGTATTTTAATCTGAATTTCAGTACAGTTAGATTATCGATAAACGAAATCGCCTCTTTCTTATTTATACATATCCTGTATTTTTTTATTAATTATTCATCAAATATTGAGAACCCCTTTAACAAGGTAAACTGTTATTGTGTTAATCTAATTAAAGTTTCGTATTATTCTTTTTTGGTTTGTGTAATTTAAAAAAAAATTGTTTTGTTTACCCTGAAAAGGTTGACAAATTTTGCAAATGAGGTGTTGTATATACTTAACGTAAAGGTTTTTTAATTTATTTACACTAAACAACCTAGTGACCCTCAAGAAAATGAAAAATAGTTTTTATTTTGTAAATTAACAATTTAAAATAATAGTAACTGAGAACTACTAAATAACTTATATCTAGATAATTCAAACTTGCATCCACATAATATTAAAATTTTATAAGTAAAATGTAACTTTTTATGCAAAAAAAAAACCCTTATCCTGGGAAAAATATTTAATACACATGATTCTTTACTAAACTAATGTGATCGCCTTGGCACAAGGAAAAATTTAACACTATTTTTGATTTCTTAAACAAATGTCTTTTATAAGTTTTTAGGCACGACCGTTATACGGGAGAGCCTTATATTTTTGTCATCGAAAAAAGTGTTGTTCCACGAATATCTCAAAAAGTTATTACCCGATTTGGCTGAAATTTTGAGGGTAGTTTTCTCTACTTTTAAGAAGGTGCTGGTTCTATTTCCAGCCTTAATAGTGAAGTCATATTAAAGTTATAACAAAGTTTACATGTCTT
>JANSJX010000751.1:0-17527 GCA_026168455.1 Theocolax elegans | reverse complement strand
AATCGGGGTTCTATCGGATGGGTTTGTTCCCCCCTATACTTATTCGTCTGTAATCCGTTTGCAACTTGCGAATTCCGTTCGGACTCGGGTCCTTCGGTTTGCGATCGGGGTTTTGAGGGATAGGTTTGTTCCCTCGGTACCTATACGTTCGCAATCCGTTTGCGACTCGCGAATTTCGTTCGGGCTCGGGTTTTTAAGGTATATAGAGGGTCGTGTATAGTATTCTCGGTCTGTTTCGGGCTGCAATCGGGGTTCTCACGGATAGGTTTGTTCCCTCCATACTTATTCGTTCGCAATCCGTCTGCGACTTGCGAATTCCGTTCGGACTCGGGTCTCTCGGGTTGCAATCGGGGTTTTGAGGGATAGGTTCGTTCCCCTGTACTTTTACGTCTGAAATTCGTTAGCAACTCGTGAATTTTAGTAGGATTAGGGTCTTTTGGGCTTGCAATCGATATCCTAAGGGATAGGTTCGTTCCCTTTGGACTTATTCGTTTGCAATTAGTTTGCGATTTGGGAATTTCTTTAGGCTTAGGGTATTTTTCGTTTGCATTTTTGGATATTAAAGGAGCATTTGATAATGCAATACCTGATATTATTATTCAAGAGAGATATTATTATTTAATAGAGTTTGGTTTACCTAAACAATTAATTACTTCTTATAAAAATTTAATTCATCAAAGAAGATTAATTCCAGTTAATATAACGACTGAAGAAAATGAAATATTTAATGTAAATGTTGGTCTACCTCAGGAATGTTGTTCCATCCCAACACTTTTCTCTATTTATGCTAGTTTTATTTCTCAACTAAATGAAGGTCCATTAGAGTATTCACAATTTGCTGATGATTTGACAGTAACGATTTCAAGTTCAAATATTACAGAAGCATTAAAAATAATGGAAAATCAAATCGCTAAACTTCATGACTCGTTAGGAAAAAAAAATTTATTAAAATATGGCACATAAAACAAGGAATTACAATGGCCCTCGAACATAAAAAATTCGACATCTGAACGGAATTACGATCTTAATTATATCCAGAAATATCGCGTTTATGTAAGCAATACCATTATATAATATCTCAAAAGTTGCTTTTTTTTCAAATCCACTTTGTTTTGTTTGTTGTATTGTTCCTTGATTTATAATTAAAAACACAAAACAATGCAACATACAACACAAAATATGGCACATATGACAAGGCATTATACAATGGACCTTGCACATAAAAAATTCGACATCTGTACGAAATTACTCTCTTAATTATATACAGAAATATCATGTTTATTTAAGCTATACCATCATGTAATATCTCAACAGTTGTTTTCATTAAAAGCCCACCATGTTTTGTCTGTTGTATTGTTCCTTGATCTATAATTAAAAACACAGAACAATGCAACATACAACACAAAATATGGCGCAAATGACAAGGAATTACAATGGACCTCGCACATAAAAAATTCGACATCTGTACGGAATTACGATCTTAATTATATCCAGAAATATCGCGTTTATATAAGCAATACCATCATATAATATCTCAACAGTTGCCTTCATTTAAAACCCACTTTGTTTTGTTTGTTGTATTGTTCCTTGATTTATACTTAAAAACACAGAACAATGCAACATACAACACAAAATATGGCACATAAAACAAGGAATTACAATGGCCCTCGAACATAAAAAATTCGACATCTGTACGGAATTACGATCTTAATTATATCCAGAAATATCGCGTTTATGTAAGCAATACCATTATATAATATCTCAAAAGTTGCTTTTTTTCAAATCCACTTTGTTTTGTTTGTTGTATTGTTCCTTGATTTATATTTAAAAACACAGAACAATGCAACATACAACACAAAAAATGGCACATATGACAAGGAACTACAATGGACCTTGCACATAAAAAAATTCGACATCTGTACGAAATTACTCTCTTAATTATATACAGAAATATCACGTTTAATTAAGCTATACCATCATGTAATATCTCAACAGTTGTTTTTATTAAAAGCCCACCATGTTTTGTTTGTTGTATTGTTCCTTGATTTATAATTAAAAACACAAAACAATGCAACATACAACACAAAATATGGCACATATTACAAGGCATTATACAATGGACCTTGCACATAAAAAAATTCGACATCAGTACGGAATTACTCTCTTAATTATATACAGAAATATCACGTTTATTTAAGCTATACCATCATGTAATATCTCAACAGTTGTTTTCATTAAAAGCCCACCATGTTTTGTTTGTTGCATTGTTCCTTGATTTATAATTAAAAACACAAAACAATGCAACATACAACACAAAATATGGCACATATAACAAGGAATTACAATGGCCCTCGAACATAAAAAATTCGACATCTGTACGGAATTACGATCTTAATTATATCCAGAAATATCGCGTTTATTTAAGTTAAACCATCATGTAATATCTCAACAGTTGTTTTCATTAAAAGCCCACCATGTTTTGTTTGTTGTATTGTTCCTTGATCTATAATTAAAAACACAGAACAATGCAACATACAACACAAAATATGGCACATATGACAAGGCTTTACAATGGACCTTGCACATAAAAAATTCGACATCTGTACAGAATTACACTCTTAATTATATCCAAAAACAGTGCGTTTATTTAAGCTATACCATCATGTAATATCTCAACAGTTGTTTTTATTAAAAGCCCACCATATTTTGTTTGTTGTATTGTTCCTTGATTTATAATTAAAAACACAAAACAATGCAACATACAACACAAAATATGGCACATATTACAAGGCATTATACAATGGACCTTGCACATAAAAAATTCGACATCAGTACGGAATTACGATCTTAATTATATCCAGAAATATCGCGTTTATGTAAGCAATACCATTATATAATATCTCAAAAGTTGCTTTTATTCAAACCCACTTTGTTTTGTTTGTTGTATTGTTCCTTGATTAATAATTAAAAACACAGAACAATGCAACATACAACACAAAATATGCCACAAATGACAAGGAATTACAATGGACATTGCATATAAAAAAATCGTTATCTGTACGGAATTAGGATCTTAATTATATCCAGAAATCTCGCGTTTATTTAAGTTAAACCATAATGTAAAATCTCAACAGTTGTTTTCATTAAAAGCCCACCATGTTTTGTTTGTTGTATTGTTCCTTGATCTATTGTAACCGAGGGATTTTGCCAAGTAAGGAAACCAGGGTGGGGTTACGTAAAGACCAACACTTTTTATTTCTAAATGAGTATTTATTATTCGCTTAATTAAATTACAACCCGCTCGTCCTTATGTCTCTGCAACAAATGAATACAAGAAGAGTCTCGTTAGTCACATAAATCTATTCGCATGCGTGTTATGACTGTGTATATACAATATATGTGTGATATGCTAGCCAGGCAATATAATTACTAATACGGAATACAAGGTTACAATATACTAATGACGCGGTTACCCCTCGACGAGAGCGACTCGATCGTCGATAGGGCAGAGAATCTCGGTGGTGTCGATAATCCTCTGGAGAACCAAGAGGGTTATCGACCCAAACGCTAAAACGAAACTGGCTAGGTGTGTACAACGGTGTCGACTTGCCTCCCTCCACTATGGTGCGCCGATAGCCATAGGAGCAAGTTTCGCAGACGACTATCCTGGTGAACCGAGGGGAGTCGTCTATTGCTTTCGCGGTTACGGTGTCGCGGGGGCACGTACGCGGTCGCGGGGCCAAGCACCTTCCTTGTTTCGCCCACGGTGAACCAGTGGGAGAACCGAGTCGGGTTATTACTGACGTACTCTGGAGAACCGAGGGTACGGTCAGGACTCGAGCTTGTCTCAGCTCCCGAGAGGATCGCGCTCTCAACCTGGTGAACCGAGGTAGAGAGGGAGTGCTCCTGCTCGGGCCACTGCGCCAAGCCGACTCTCTGTTCTGGTCCGCGCGCCTGTATATATACCCGTCGACGGCCGCTAGGTGTCTCTCGTTTGTCGGTATAGGAGTGGGGAGCAGTCCCTTAATCCTGCTTGCTCCGCGAGATGTTAAGCGCGAGTGCACGGCGTATTGCCTATAGCAAGGGCTCTCGTCGCATCCCCCTCCTATTTCGGAGAGTGAAAGATCGTTTCGCTCTTATCACAAATCGGTATCCCGGGGTTAATGAACGTTTCAATCGGTAACTAAGAAAACTGTCTTACGGCCGATAACAGTTTCTTTAATCGGTGTACGGTAACAGGTAATACTCACTATATTTATTTATCGTCTTCACCACTCCCACCGCATCCAGACGAATCGCCCATCGTTGACCGCCACTCTCGACTCGATGCACCCTCCTTCCTATCGGTACTTCTACTACCGGTCCATCCGGAATCTCCACCCTGACTGTTGGTCGCTTATCTGCCTGCTCAGCTGATGTTGTTGCCGGCTTTATTTCCTGCTGTACTGGGGTCAGTGGTGGGGTTGGTGGAGTCACCTCCGGTGTGGGAGTGCACTGTGTTGACCCTTGTGTCCTTGGTGCTGGTGGTGTCGCCGCTACTATTGCCGGTGTTCCTGGCGGAGTTGGAGCCGATGTTATTGGCTGTTTTTTAACCGGTGGTGTGGTTGGTGGCTCTGCTGGTGCTGAGGAAGTTGATCGCCATCCCGGTGGCTCTACGATCACCGTCTTCCGCGTCGGCCGGACCGGTCTTTTTACCGGTTTCGATCCTCTCTCCTTCTCCGTTTCTCTGCTGGCCACTTTACGGCGCAGCGCGGCTAATTTTAGTGCCCATGCCTCTCCTGTCACGTCTTCCACCAGCTTGATGCGAGGCCTCTCCTTTCCTACCTTAGGCCTGGTCTTTCTTGCTCGTGTCAGCTTGATGACTGACGTCCGCACATTCCTCGTCACCTGCGCCTTTGGCCGTTTCTTTGCTGGCGTAATTATTTTTGTCCGCGGATAGACCCGTTTGGTGAGGACCTCCAAAGGTGTTGGCTGGTAGGTCGGTGTCTGCGGGGGTATCGGTCCTGGAATATACTCCCAGTCTTTCTCTCCTTCCACCTTCTCCTTTCCTGGTGTTTCCTTTTCCTCGTCCTTTTCCGGCCACTCCGGCACTATCCACCCTTCCTTCTCCATTTCTGCCTGGATCGCTGCCACTGCTCGCTCCGTCTCGAGGACTACCTCTTCGAACGACATGTCGAACGTAACTAATTTCTTTTAACTTTCCTGCGAGGCGCTAGCAAACCGCTAATGTATTGTAGGACGTCTCCTGATGTTATTGTTGACATTATCGGTCTCTCGCGTGGATTGTTATTTCCGACTAGTCCGCTTGTTTGGATATGCTCCTCAAAAGTTTCTGATATAATCACAATGTCATCAAGGTATGCGAATACATTCGGGGCCAAATCTGGCGCTATAATTCGATCCAAAAGTCTCTGGAACGTAGCTGGTGCTGCGTGCAACCCGAAAGGCATAGTCATAAACTCGAACAAACCACGCCCTGGAACTGTAAATGCCGTAATTTCGCAACTCTTATCTTCTAGAGGAACCTGCCAGTAGCCATTCTTCAAATCAATCGTTGAAATAACTTTTGCCCCTCGTAATTTATCCAAAGTAGCATTTACTTGGGGTATGGGGTATGCATCCTTTTCTGATACTTCATTTACTTTTCGGAAATCGATACAAAACCGCCATTTGCCGTTCGATTTCTTGGTGATTACCACGGCTGAATTCCATGGACTGTTGGACGGCCTTATTACCCCTTCCTCAATCATTTTATCTACTTCAAGATTCATCACTTTTAATTTCTCTGGAT
The DNA here is from genome assembly GCA_026168455.1 of Theocolax elegans. NCBI lineage: Eukaryota > Metazoa > Arthropoda > Insecta > Hymenoptera > Cerocephalidae > Theocolax > Theocolax elegans. The sequence continues at coordinate 11,736 of JANSJX010000751.1, read as the reverse complement.
TACACGGTCTGTAACGTTGTTTTATTGGTGTATGTTTATTCAACCGGATCTCGTGTTTAATGAGAGGCGTCGTTCCTTTAATTTTCTCAAATTCCTTTTTTTCCTCTTCTATAAGAGCCTGTAATTTCGCAATGTCCTCTCTTGATATCTCCGATAGCCCATTTCTCACCGTGACTTCGTAAATCGAATTTCTTTCAGCATTTCTAGCTTGTAACTCTACCCCGTTAAACATGATTTTCATTTGTAACTTTTTTAAAATGTCCATTCCTAGTAAAATATCTGGTCCCAGGCTTTCCATGATATAGAAATTGTGTTTTAATTGACGGTTTGAAATTTCCAATTCTCCGGTGATATTTCCGGTGAGTATGATTTCTGTACCATCCGCCAAACTAGCTGTGCTTTCTTCGGGTGTAATCTTCCATTCCGCCAACTCACAATTCTTGACCATGCGTTTACTTATAAATGAATTTATTGCTCCGGTGTCGACTAATGCAGTGCATCTAATATTTCCTATTCTGGCCTGGACATAGTATCGATTTTCCTTTCCGAGGGCCGGCTGTTCTTGTTGGTCGAGCCGGCCCGCTCTCCGTTTCCCGGTTTCGGACACTTACAATCACGAGTTAAAATGTCATCTCTTCCGCAGTAAGAGCAGAATTTTTTAGATTGATTTCTACAATTAAATCTGTCGTGGCCTCTTTGCTTACAGCGCCAGCAGCATTCCTTCCTATTATAGGTCTGTGTGACAGTCATTGTAGACCCTGGAGTATTCTGTCTCGGATGAAATTTTATTTCTCCCGTTTGTACTTTTGTCTCACGGAGAGTTTCTTCTATTTCTTCCACTTGTTGAACGAAGTCATCAATAGACTTAATTTCGCCTCGCTTGATGTACAGTCTTAGTTCCGATCTCATATTATAATACAATGTGTTCAGTTGACGTTCTAGATCGTATCCTCCTCGCCGTCTCATGAGAGTAACGACATCAAGTAAGTAGTTACGAATTGCTTCTCCATTCCTCTGATGACGGTCGTTGATCTGTTTTTCGAGACTACGCAGTTCACTTGGTGACAAGAAATATAAACGTAACTTTTCTACTAGTCGCTGCCACGTTAATTCTTCTTCCTGGATATTTCGATACCACAGCAGCGCGTCACCTCGTAACAATTCTGTAATTCCTTGCATCATTTGTTTGTCGGTAAACTGATATGCTCGCTGTAATTCATCGACTCGTTCCAGAAATGCATATAGACTCTCTTTACCACTGAAGAAACAATTCCATTTTCTCATCGACTCCATTGTTCTGACGGCCATTGAGACTGGTATTTCTAATTCGGTCGATAACGTCTGTTTATCTTCTTCGCCTTCGACTGGATCTTCGGGCTTATCGGTAAATTTATCCGGGTTTGCGCGCACAAAAACGACCAGCCTTTCTCGTAGTTCGGCAACCGTTCCTTCCCAATCTAACTCATTCTTCTTTACCTCATTGATCAGCTCTTCTTTCTTGAGTTTATATATCCAAGAAACGCCCATCTTGGTTACTATCTGTTTACAAAAATTGTGCTAGTGTACGCGCTGTTCTAGTGTACCTACAATCGATCGGTGTAACGAGATGCCATAAATTCGTGTGACTAACTACTCTATCTAAACTGTCCGAGCGCCATGTAACCGAGGGATTTTGCCAAGTAAGGAAACCAGGGTGGGGTTACGTAAAGACCAACACTTTTTATTTCTAAATGAGTATTTATTATTCGCTTAATTAAATTACAACCCGCTCGTCCTTATGTCTCTGCAACAAATGAATACAAGAAGAGTCTCGTTAGTCACATAAATCTATTCGCATGCGTGTTATGACTGTGTATATACAATATATGTGTGATATGCTAGCCAGGCAATATAATTACTAATACGGAATACAAGGTTACAATATACTAATGACGCGGTTACCCCTCGACGAGAGCGACTCGATCGTCGATAGGGCAGAGAATCTCGGTGGTGTCGATAATCCTCTGGAGAACCAAGAGGGTTATCGACCCAAACGCTAAAACGAAACTGGCTAGGTGTGTACAACGGTGTCGACTTGCCTCCCTCCACTATGGTGCGCCGATAGCCATAGGAGCAAGTTTCGCAGACGACTATCCTGGTGAACCGAGGGGAGTCGTCTATTGCTTTCGCGGTTACGGTGTCGCGGGGGCACGTACGCGGTCGCGGGGCCAAGCACCTTCCTTGTTTCGCCCACGGTGAACCAGTGGGAGAACCGAGTCGGGTTATTACTGACGTACTCTGGAGAACCGAGGGTACGGTCAGGACTCGAGCTTGTCTCAGCTCCCGAGAGGATCGCGCTCTCAACCTGGTGAACCGAGGTAGAGAGGGAGTGCTCCTGCTCGGGCCACTGCGCCAAGCCGACTCTCTGTTCTGGTCCGCGCGCCTGTATATATACCCGTCGACGGCCGCTAGGTGTCTCTCGTTTGTCGGTATAGGAGTGGGGAGCAGTCCCTTAATCCTGCTTGCTCCGCGAGATGTTAAGCGCGAGTGCACGGCGTATTGCCTATAGCAAGGGCTCTCGTCGCACTATAATTAAAAACACAGAACAATGCAACCTACAACACCAAATATGGCACATATGACAAGGAATTACAATGGACATTGCATATAAAAAAATCGTTATCTGTACGGAATTAGGATCTTAATAATATCCAGAAATCTCGCGTTTATTTAAGCTATACCATCATGTAATATCTCAACAGTTGTTTTCATTAAAAGCCCACCATGTTTTGTTTGTTGTATTGTTCCTTGATCTATAATTAAAAACACAGAACAATGCAACATACAACACAAAATATGGCGCAAATGACAAGGAATTATAATGGACCTTACACATAAAAAATTCGACATCAGTACGGAATTACTCTCTTAATTATATACAGTAATATCACGTTTATTTAAGCTATACCATCTTGTAATATCTCAACAGTTGCCTTCATTTAAAACCCACTTTGTTTTGTTTGTTGTATTGTTCCTTGATTTATACTTAAAAACACAGAACAATGCAACATACAACACAAAATATGGCACATATGACAAGGCATTACAATGGACCTTGCACATAAAAAAATTGACATCAGTACGGAATTACTCTCTTAATTATATACAGAAATATCACGTTTATTTAAGCTATACCATCATGCAATATCTCAACAGTTGTTTTCATTAAAAGCCCACCATGTTTTGTTTGTTGTATTGTTCCTTGATTAATAATTAAAAACACAAAACAATGCAACCTACAACACCAAATATGGCACATATGACAAGGAATTACAATGGACATTGCATATAAAAAAATCGTTATCTGTACGGAATTAGGATCTTAATTATATCCAGAAATCTCGCGTTTATTTAAGTTAAACCATCATGTAATATCTCAACAGTTGTTTTCATTAAAAGCCCACCATGTTTTGTTTGTTGTATTGTTCCTTGATCTATAATTAAAAACACAGAACAATGCAACATACAACACAAAATATGGCACATATGACAAGGCATTATACAATGGACATTGCACATAAATAATTCGACATCTGTACGAAATTACTCTCTTAATTATATACAGAAATATCACGTTTATTTAAGCTATACCATCATGTAATATCTCAACAGTTGTTTTCATTAAAAGCCCACCATGTTTTGTTTGTTGTATTGTTCCTTGATTTATACTTAAAAACACAGAACAATGCAACATACAACACAAAATATGGCACATATAACAAGGAATTACAATGGCCCTCGAACATAAAAAATTCGACATCTGTACGGAATTACGATCTTAATTATATACAGAAATATCACGTTTATTTAAGCTATACCATCATGCAATATCTCAACAGTTGTTTTCATTAAAAGCCCACTTTGTTTTGTTTGTTGTATTGTTCCTTGATTTATAATTAAAAACACAGAACAATGCAACATACAACACAAAATATGGCGCAAATGACAAGGAATTACAATGGACCTCGCACATAAAAAATTCGACATCTGTACGGTATTACGATCTTAATTATATCCAGAAATATCGCGTTTATATAAGCAATACCATCATATAATATCTCAACAGTTGCCTTCATTTAAAACCCACTTTGTTTTGTTTGTCGTATTGTTCCTTGATTTATACTTAAACATACAACACAAAATATGGCACATATGACAAGGCATTACAATGGACCTTGCACATAAAAAATTCGACATCTGTACGAATTTACTCTCTTAATTATATACAGTAATATTATGTTTATTTAAGCTACACCAAAATGTAATATCTCAACAGTTGTTTTCATTAAAAGCCCACCATGTTTGTTTGTTGCATTGTGCCTTGATTTATAATTAAAAACACAAAACAATGCAACATACAACACAAAATATGGCACATAAAACAAGGAATTACAATGGCCCTCGAACATAAAAAATTCGACATCTGTACGGAATTACGATCTTAATTATATCCAGAAATATCGCGTTTATGTAAGCAATACCATTATATAATATCTCAAAAGTTGCTTTTTTTCAAACCCACTTTGTTTTGTTTGTTGTATTGTTCCTTGATTAATAATTAAAAACACAGAACAATGCAACATACAACACAAAATATGGCACATATGAAAAGGCATTACAATGGACCTTGCACATAAAAAATTCGACATCAGTACGGAATTACTCTCTTAATTATATACAGAAATATCACGTTTATTTAAGCTATACCATCATGTAATATCTCAACAGTTGTTTTCATTAAAAGCCCACCATGTTTTGTTTGTTGTATTGTTCCTTGATCTATAATTAAAAACACAGAACAATGCAACATACAACACAAAATATGGCGCAAATGACAAGGAATTATAATGGACCTTACACATAAAAAATTCGACATCAGTACGGAATTACTCTCTTAATTATATACAGTAATATCACGTTTATTTAAGCTATACCATCTTGTAATATCTCAACAGTTGCCTTCATTTAAAACCCACTTTGTTTTGTTTGTTGTATTGTTCCTTGATTTATACTTAAAAACACAGAACAATGCAACATACAACACAAAATATGGCACATATGACAAGGCATTACAGTGGACCTTGCACATAAAAAATTCGACATCAGTACGGAATTACTCTCTTAATTATATACAGAAATATCACGTTTATTTAAGCTATACCATCATGCAATATCTCAACAGTTGTTTTCATTAAAAGCCCACCATGTTTTGTTTGTTGTATTGTTCCTTGATTAATAATTAAAAACACAAAACAATGCAACCTACAACACCAAATATGGCACATATGACAAGGAATTACAATGGACATTGCATATAAAAAAATCGTTATCTGTACGGAATTAGGATCTTAATTATATCCAGAAATCTCGCGTTTATTTAAGTTAAACCATCATGTAATATCTCAACAGTTGTTTTCATTAAAAGCCCACCATGTTTTGTTTGTTGTATTGTTCCTTGATCTATAATTAAAAACACAGAACAATGCAACATACAACACAAAATATGGCACATATGACAAGGCATTATACAATGGACATTGCACATAAATAATTCGACATCTGTACGAAATTACTCTCTTAATTATATACAGAAATATCACGTTTATTTAAGCTATACCATCATGTAATATCTCAACAGTTGTTTTCATTAAAAGCCCACCATGTTTTGTTTGTTGTATTGTTCCTTGATTTATACTTAAAAACACAGAACAATGCAACATACAACACAAAATATGGCACATATAACAAGGAATTACAATGGCCCTCGAACATAAAAAATTCGACATCTGTACGGAATTACGATCTTAATTATATACAGAAATATCACGTTTATTTAAGCTATACCATCATGCAATATCTCAACAGTTGTTTTCATTAAAAGCCCACTTTGTTTTGTTTGTTGTATTGTTCCTTGATTTATAATTAAAAACACAGAACAATGCAACATACAACACAAAATATGGCGCAAATGACAAGGAATTACAATGGACCTCGCACATAAAAAATTCGACATCTGTACGGTATTACGATCTTAATTATATCCAGAAATATCGCGTTTATATAAGCAATACCATCATATAATATCTCAACAGTTGCCTTCATTTAAAACCCACTTTGTTTTGTTTGTTGTATTGTTCCTTGATTTATACTTAAAAACACAGAACAATGCAACATACAACACAAAATATGGCACATAAAACAAGGAATTACAATGGCCCTCGAACATAAAAAATTCGACATCTGTACGGAATTACGATCTTAATTATATCCAGAAATATCGCGTTTATGTAAGCAATACCATTATATAATATCTCAAAAGTTGCTTTTTTCAAACCCACTTTGTTTTGTTTGTTGTATTGTTCCTTGATTAATAATTAAAAACACAGAACAATGCAACATACAACACAAAATATGGCACATATGAAAAGGCATTACAATGGACCTTGCACATAAAAAATTCGACATCAGTACGGAATTACTCTCTTAATTATATACAGAAATATCATGTTTATTTAAGCTATACCATCATGCAATATCTCAACAGTTGTTTTCATTAAAAGCCCACCATGTTTTGTTTGTTGTATTGTTCCTTGATCTGTAATTAAAAACACAGAACAATGCAACCTACAACACCAAATATGGCACATATGACAAGGAATTACAATGGACATTGCATATAAAAAAATCGTTATCTGTACGGAATTAGGATCTTAATTATATCCAGAAATCTCGCGTTTATTTAAGCTATACCATCATGTAATATCTCAACAGTTGTTTTCATTAAAAGCCCACCATGTTTTGTTTGTTGTATTGTTCCTTGATCTATAATTAAAACACAGAACAATGAAACATACAACACAAAATATGGCACATATGACAAGGCATTACAATGGACCTTGCACATAAGAAATTCGACATCAGTACGGAATTACTCTCTTAATTATATACAAAAATATCACGTTTATTTAAGCTATACCATCATGCAATATCTCAACAGTTGTTTTCATTAAAAGCCCACTTTGTTTTGTTTGTTGTATTGTTCCTTGATTTATAATTAAAAACACAGAACAATGCAACATACAACACAAAATATGGCGCAAATGACAAGGAATTACAATGGACCTCGCACATAAAAAATTCGACATCTGTACGGTATTACGATCTTAATTATATCCAGAAATATCGCGTTTATATAAGCAATACCATCATATAATATCTCAACAGTTGCCTTCATTAAAATCCACTTTGTTTTGTTTGTCGTATTGTTCCTTGATTTATACTTAAAAACACAGAACAATGCAATATACAACACAAAATATGGCACATAAAACAAGGAATTACAATGGCCCTCGAACATAAAAAATTCGACATCTGTACGGAATTACGATCTTAATTATATCCAGAAATATCCCGTTTATGTAAGCAATACCATTATATAATATCTCAAAAGTTGCTTTTTTTCAAATCCACTTTGTTTTGTTTGTTGTATTGTTCCTTGATTTATATTTAAAAACACAGAACAATGCAACATACAACACAAAAAATGGCACATATGACAAGGAACTACAATGGACCTTGCACATAAAAAAATTCGACATCTGTACGAAATTACTCTCTTAATTATATACAGAAATATCACGTTTAATTAAGCTATACCATCATGTAATATCTCAACAGTTGTTTTCATTAAAAGTCACCATGTTTTGTTTGTTGTATTGTTCCTTGATTTATATTAAAAACACAGAACAATGCAACATACAACACAAAATATGGCACATATTACAAGGCATTATACAATGGACATTGCACATAAAAAATTCGACATCAGTACGGAATTACGATCTTAATTATATCCAGAAATATCGCGTTTATGTAAGCAATACCATTATATAATATCTTAAAAGTTGCTTTTTTCCAAACCCACTTTGTTTTGTTTGTTGTATTGTTCCTTTATTAATAATTAAAAACACAGAACAATGCAACATGCAACACAAAATATGGCACAAATAACAAGGAATTACAATGGACCTCGCACATAAACAATTCGACATCTGTACGGAATTACGATCTTAATTATATCCAGAAATATCGCGTTTATATAAGCAATACCATCATATAATATCTCAAAGTTGCTTTTTTCAAACCCACTTTGTTTTGTTTGTTGTATTGTTCCTTGATTATAATTAAAAACACAGAACAATGCAACATACAACACAAAATATGGCACAAATGACAAGGAATTACAATGGACCTCGCACATAAAAAATTCGAAATCTGTACGGAATTACGATCTAATTATATCCAGAAATATCGCGTTTATATAAGCAATACCATCATATAATATCTCAACAGTTGCCTTCATTTAAAACCAACTTTGTTTTGTTTGTTGTATTGTTCCTTGATTTATACTTAAAAACACAGAACAATGCAACATACAACACAAAATATGGCACATAAACAAGGAATTACAATGGCCCTCGAACATAAAAAATTCGACATCTGTACGGAATTACGATCTTAATTATATCCAGAAATATCGCGTTTATGTAAGCAATACCATTATATAATATCTCAAAAGTTGCTTTTTTCAAATCCACTTTGTTTTGTTTGTTGTATTGTTCCTTGATTTATATTTAAAAACACAGAACAATGCAACATACAACACAAAATATGGCACAAATGACAAGGAATTACAATGGACCTCGAACATAAAAAATTCGACATCTGTACGGAATTACGATCTTAATTATATCCAGAAATATCGCGTTTATATAAGCAATACCATCATAGTAATATCTCAAAAGTTGCTTCATTTAAAACCAACTTTGTTTTGTTTGTTGTATTGTTCCTTGATTATACTTAAAAACACAGAACAATGCAACATACAACACAAAATATGGCACAATAAACAAGGAATTACAATGGACCTCGAACATAAAAAATTCGACATCTGTACGGAATTACGATCTTAATTATATCCAGAAATATCGCGTTTATAGTAAGCAATACCATATATAATAGCTCAAAAGTTGCTTTTTTTCAAATCCACTTTGTTTTGTTTGTTGTATTGTTCCTTGATTAATAATTAAAAACACAGAACAATGCAACATACAACACAAAATATGGCACAAATGACAAGGAATTACAATGGACCTCGCACATAAAAAATTCGAAATCTGTACGGAATTACGATCTTAATTATATCCAGAAATATCGCGTTTATATAAGCAATACCATCATATAATATCTCAACAGTTGCCTTCATTTAAAACCACTTTGTTTTGTTTGTTGTATTGTTCCTTGATTATACTTAAAAACACAGAACAATGCAACATACAACACAAAATATGGCACAAATAACAAGGAATTACAATGGCCCTCGAACATAAAAAATTCGACATCTGTACGGAATTACGATCTTAATTATATCCAGAAATATCGCGTTTATATAAGCAATACCATCATATAATATCTCAAAAGTTGCTTTTTTTCAAATCCACTTTGTTTTGTTTGTTGTATTGTTCCTTGATTTATACTTAAAAACACAGAACAATGCAACATACAACACAAAATATGGCACAAATGACAAGGAATTACAATGGACCTCGCACATAAAAATTCGACATCTGTACGGAATTACGATCTTAATTATATCCAGAAATATCGCGTTTATATAAGCAATACCATCATATAATATCTCAACAGTTGCCTTCATTTAAAACCCACTTTGTTTTGTTTATTGTATTGTTCCTTGATTTATACTTAAAAACACAGAACAATGCAACATACAACACAAAATATGGCACATAAAACAAGGAATTACAATGGCCCTCGAACATAAAAATTCGACATCTGTACGGAATTACGATCTTAATTATATCCAGAATATCGCGTTTATGTAAGCAATACCATTATGTAATATCTCAAAAGTTGCTTTTTTTCAAATCAACTTTGTTTTGTTTGTTGTATTGTTCCTTGATTTATAATTAAAAACACAAAACAATGCAACATGCAACACAAAATATGGCACATATTACAAGGCACTACAATGGACCTTGCACATAAAAAATTCGACATCTGTACGAAATTACTCTCTTAATTATATACAGTAATATTATGTTTATTAAGCTATACCATCATGTAATATCTCAACAGCTGTTTTCATTAAATCCCACCATGTTTTGTTTGTTGTATTGATCCTTGATTTATAATTAAAACACAAAACAATGCAACATACAACACAAAATATGGCACATATTACAAGCACTATACAATGGACCTTGCACATAAAAAATTCGACATCTGTACAGATTACACTCTTAATTATATCCGGAAACAGTGCGTTTATTTAGCTATACCATCATGTAATATCTCAACTGTTGCCTTCATTTAAAACCCACTTTGTTTTGTTTGTTGTATTGTTTCTTGATTTATATTTAAAAACACAGAACAATGCAACATACAACACAAAAAATGGCACATATGACAAGGAACTACAATGGACCTTGCACATAAAAAATTCGACATCTGTACGAAATTACTCTCTTAATTATATACAGAAATATCACGTTCAATTAAGCTATACCATCATGTAATATCTCAACAGTTGTTTTCATTAAAAGGCAACCTTGTTTTGTTTGTTGTATTGTTCCTTGACTTATAATTAAAAACGCAAACAATGCAACATACACACAATATATGGCACAATATGACAACGCATTACAATGGACCTTGCACATAAAAATTCGACATCTGTACAGAATTACGACTCTTAATTATATCCGGAAACAGTGCGTTTATTTAAGCTAATACCATCATGTAATATACTCAACAAGTTGCTTCATTAAAAGCCCACTTTGTTTTGTTTGTTGTATTGTTCTTGATTTATAATTAAAAACACAGAACAATGCAACATACAACACAAAATATGGCACATATAACAAGGCATTATACAATGGACCTTGCACATAAAAAATTCGACATCTGTACGGAATTACGCTCTTAATTATATACAGAAATATCAGCGTTTATTTAAGCTAATGACCATCATGTAATATCTCAACAGTTGATTTCTTAAAATCCACCTGTTTTGTTTGTTGTACTGTTTCTTGATTTATAATTAAAAATACAGAACAATGCAACATACAACACAAATGATGGCACAATATGACAAGACTTACAATGGACCTGCACATAAAAAATTCGACATCTGTACGGAATTACGATCTTAATTATATCCAGAAATATCGCGTTTATATAAGCAATACCATCATATAATATCTCAACAGTTGCCTTCATTTAAAACCCACTTTGTTTTGTTTATTGTATTGTTCCTTGATTTATACTTAAAAACACAGAACAATGCAACATACAACACAAAATATGGCACATAAAACAAGGAATTACAATGGCCCTCGAACATAAAAAATTCGACATCTGTACGGAATTACGATCTTAATTATATCCACAAATATCGCGTTTATGTAAGTAATACCATTATGTAATAGCTCAAAAGTTGCTTTTTTTCAAATCAACTTTGTTTTGTTTGTTGTATTGTTCCTTTATTAATAATTAAAAACACAGAACAATGCAACATGCAACACAAAATATGGCACAAATAACAAGGAATTACAATGGACCTCGCACATAAACAATTCGACATCTGTACGGAATTACGATCTTAATTATATCCAGAAA
>JANSJX010000750.1:0-17841 GCA_026168455.1 Theocolax elegans | reverse complement strand
TAAAATACATGCCAATATTCAACTTAAAAAAAGTGTAAGTGCGCTACAATTGATTTTTATCCAAAGTTTGAAAGAAAGCTTGGAGCAATACCTTTCAAATAGTCTGTAGCATTTTTATGGCCTTCAGTTCTGTAAAAAGTTATGAATTATCTTAAAAATGCAATAATTAATGTATTTAATTTTTAACCCATTGTATATATCACATATGGATATTGGAAAAGTGTATGTTCACACACACACACTCACACACACACACACACACACACACACACACACACACACACACACACACACACACACATATATATATATGACATATATATAACATATATATATATAACATATATATGACATATATATAAAACATATATATATATATGTTGAATTCTGAATTCTTAGACACGGCGGCGGCGGCGGCGGCGGCGGCGACGGCGAAATATTTATATATTATAGATATATATATATATTTATATATATATAAGCAGCACCTTTAAAGAGTATTGCTCAAAATTTTAAAATAAATCAACAATATAACAATTCAAAAATTGAAGTAGCACCTTTAAAGTGTAGCGCTAACCCGCGTAAAAATAAAAGAGATCTTTTAAAGGCAGCACAAAACGTCTTAAAGACGTTTCTAGACGTTTTTAAAACGCTTAAAACGCTTAATAACGTTTTAAAAACGTCTCCGAGACGGACAGTGCTACCTGGGTTTAGATAATATTTTTAAATATACAGACATAGATGGAAACAATGTTTATAAAATTTATAGAATTTTTTCTGACTCATTGAGTATTATTAGTGCTTTAATGAAATTAAAAGGTTTCGATTATGAATCTCCCTTGCAGGTACGAATACGTAACAAATTATTTATATTACTGTAACAGTGCGATCGGGATGAAGGGAAACCCGAGGTTGCGCCTAGCGAACTTACCTTCGCGCACAACCGGACCTATAATACACCTTGTCGACAACTCGTCGATCACCCGATAGTCACCGTGTACGTTGAATGGGCTCACGAGTGAGCCACCTCTGGAAGTACGAATTCAAAAGATGCAGACGAGCCCTCGGTGCTCGTCTGCTTTCCGGACGAGGTAGTGGGGATCCTGAGGTAATACGGGATATCAAAATAACAATGAGCTGAGAAATAAAGTAAAATCTTATTTTATTCACAAATATACGGCAGCATACAACTATCAAGTTACCGATACTCGCGCGGTATAACACTAACCGGACGGTCGGAGCGTAATCGTGGAAGGTCGTTATCCGGATGCGAGATCGCGACGCGAAGAAAGAACGCAGGTTACGCGGGCACGCTACCCCCCTCGAAAGAATCACTTCTAACCTGCACAATCCGTAGAAGGGAGGAAGTTCCGCACGTACTCTTAGGGCGGTCCGGTAGTTGCACCACGGTCGTCATACTTGCCCTCAGGTTAGAGATCTTCTCGTCATTTAAGTACCTCACTGCTTGGCTACCCCAGAGAGAATGATTCCCGTCGATTCTCTCTCGTTCCCCTTCCCTTCCTTATCCCGCACAGTCTCATCCGACGGCCGTGCGGGCCACGCGACGGAGAATCATTTCGAGTGACTCCCGATATCGTCACTCGTCACATTACATAATATGAATATTTCAATTAAAATTTATTGGATACCTTCTCATAAAGGTATCCATGGAAATGAAAAAGTTGATGAAATAACAAAAATTTCAGCTCTAGAAGGAAATCTTGTAGATTATTTATTTCCATACACAGATTGTGTAGCTACATATAAATTATTAACATGGGAAAAGAATGAAAATATTATTGAACAGATCACCCGTCACTTAGGGCTCTGTAGTACCGACGCGGCCAGCGCAAGAATCGGCACTCGGCATATGGCGCGCGTACCGGTAGGTAGAAGACGCGGAAAAGTACAGCTACAACCAGTTGCGGGCGTAGAGCAGTGGTAGCGTAAACGCCTTCGGATCCGAAGGGGCTCGGGTTCAAGACCTGACGCCCGTTCCTTTTTTTTAATTTGTAGCAAATGAGTCTCATTGTTACAATATATATATAGCCGCAGAACATCTTTCTGGCGTCGCGGTTCATCCTGCGACAGGCGTGTAAGGTAAGATCTCCAGATCCTTACTGAGGAGTCCAAGCTGGAGATCGAGGACGAAACGCCTTTAATTACATTAAAAAGGTCGCGCTCTGGGAAATTCCACCAATCATTTAGTTTGGAGAGTCCGATATTATTATATACATATACATATTACCGAACGTCATTTTTTTCAAATATTTATTAATGTTTTTTATAATTTTTTAAAGATTAAAATAAATAAATATTCTAAGTCGAAAATTGTATATTGTTATGTACGATCGCTGGATGAGAGTATCTTATATTTTCATCTGTAGGAAAAATAGTAGTTTTTAAAATATTTATGGATTTAGATTATCTTAAATATTTTAATACAGATTTGCCTGAATTTTTTAAGGAACTGCATATATTTCAACATATAACATTTGAAATAGTTTACAAAAAATTAATAAATAATAAAAATAAATAAATTGGATAAAATGGAAAAATAACGTTTTCAGTACCTGGAAAATTGTAATACCTTGATGGAAACTAATCAATCAACTAAGAATTAACTATACACAACTTTCTTCTATACAAAGATTTTGCAGCATTCGTTTTTGTTCGATAATCGTCGAAAAAAGCTGAAATCTGCTTAAAATCCCATTATTAGGTACTTAAGGGGATGTAATACCCAAATTGCAGAGACCTCACAAAAATTTTAAAAACTAATACCATTAAAAATTATAAAAAAATCAGAAACACTGTTGAAAGTGAATAATAAAACACCGTTAAAGAGCGACTTTTACGAAATAATTAATTAAAAGTGAATGATATAGAAATATAACCATTTGTGGTGGGTAATATATAGCTAAAAATAATGCTCCACGGCCGCACAAAAAATTGATTAAAAATTTTGAAAAAATTCATATTCTTCAAAGTAAATATAACACCGTTACAGAGCGTTTGTTTTTATATAGTACACCCCTGTTGAAAAGACCTTATAAAATCCGATAAAATAATGGCTCATTGTATCGGGGTGTCGATAAAAATTTTATAGTAATATATAGGGCGATTTCTTTTTTATCGGTACCTATAATGAATTCCCCACAGCTACGAATCACAAGTTCCGAAATTTCGTTTTTATAAGTTTTTAAAAGATTTATCAGTTTCTATGAGACTATTAAACTTATAGGCTTTTATAGAGATATGCTCATATAATTATTTATAGAAATCTATTCACTGTACCAATATGAAGTCAAAATCGGCATATATCGTAATAAATTGATTGAAAAATTATAAGCTTGTATTGATGTTTTACTACATGAATTACACAAGTACATCCAAGAAAATATTAATCGGGTTCTATAATAAAACAAATGACTTTGAAAAGATTATAATTCATACAAATTTCCCGATAAAAAATTTAATAAGCACTTATCATGGAATTACTGTATATGTTTATGTCTTTTTTTGGTTTCTAATGGTAGGTTTATAATTCGAGTCTATAAGGTATCCCGGGTGCAAAAACCTCATACCATACTATACAATAAATACCTATAGTATTTTATAAGATAAACCTCACAAAAGAAAAAAACATTTTATAGTACAATATGATGATCAACAAAATAAATGGGCGGTTCGTTTACCGGATCGTATGAGCTGAGACATCCATAAAAACAATCTTAATCAAATTGTTAATCGCGTTCTACCAGGCAATTCCGTATTTATTATTTATAACAAATAGTCATGTATCCGGTTTTCGAATATTTGACGTCTTAGTGTGCATTGAATGAATAAGGTTCTATAAGGCTTTTCACTATATTGTCCACTCACAGCTATCGGTGTCTACCGTTTAATCCCATAATTTTAAAGCAACCATTACAGATCTTTTATAAGGTTTTACGAGGATCGACGCATGTATTGGGCATACGACCTATCTGTTACTACCGGCTGCGCCAGTAATAACAAATCTTAATCAAATCGCTAGTCTTATTCTACCAGGCAATTCCGTATTTATTATTTATAACAAATAGGCATGTATCTGGTTTTCGAATGTTTGACGTCTTTATAAGGTTTTACGAGGTTCGACGCATGTAAAGGGCAGACGGCCTATCGGGTTGTATCGGCTGCGCCAACAATAATACGAATTACATAAGTATACTTGCAGCGATACTCGTGTAACACTTTCATGTATTCTTAGTTTTGTAACCTTTAGTTATAAATGTTTTTCATTGTTATTCTTCATGCATATAAGATAGAAGTATCTATGATATACTACTAATAAACATGAAAGAAATATTAAATTTATTTTATATAAACTTATCCAATATAATAATCCTTTTCTTTTCTGGCATCAAATCGAACTCAATTACGTGTTAATTTTCAGTATATTTTCAAATACAAAGAATGTTTTTTCCTCCAAGGACAAAACAAATCTGGAAAACAATAATTTTAATTCAATTTGAATGTGCTCTAAATTATAAAACTAATTAATAGTAATAATTAATAGCTCTGAGTGAGTAATATTTTACATATACTCATATATATATATATATACACACTATGCTCTTGTTAAAAAGTAATTCAATTAGTATATTCTTGTAAAACAAGTTTTTCTTTTTAATTATTGAAATATGGAAAAATATCAACCTAACTTGTAAAGAAAAATATTCAAAGTTTATACTACGTCTATGTTTAAGTTAATTAGTAATGTTTATAAGATAACAGCCAAACTCTAGACAGTGGCATGTAATCTTAATTTTGAATTATTTAGTTATAAATATTTTTTATTGTTAATATTCATGCAAGTAAATATAAAAGTTTTCTATTATAAAGCTTATAACAGTAAGCGAGTTACCGATCAGGTAAGCAACGCAAAAGAGGATATTCAGCGCGACGCGCGCAAGAACGCGCGAGAATCGTGCGCGCCCAGCTGAGAGTACGGATAGAGTTCGCGCGCGCACGGCAACAACATCGTGTTGACAACTGTCGAGAGATCTTTAACGGGATAAAGAACCGAAGTGTCGGTGCATCTAGTGAGTGGGTGTGAGGTTTTTCTCCCCACCAACCTCCACGTCGGCGTGCGGAGCAGCACGGCCTATATAAAGGGAAAAAGAAGGTAGCCAGGAGTAGACCGCCTTCCCGACCAATGGAGTAAGAGAGAGAGAGATAGGCACAAGGCTGAGCTATCTCTCCGTTGCTCAGTCTTTTCCCGCCAAGGCGAGATATTCAGATTCGCGGTAAGTGGTGTACCACGTTTAGACCCGCGAGTCTGTTTAATATTTCGTGTCCCGATTTACCTGGTACGGTCCAGGTGAGGAAGCGTTCCTCCTTTCCCCCTCTCGTGACAAATCCCGC
The DNA here is from genome assembly GCA_026168455.1 of Theocolax elegans. NCBI lineage: Eukaryota > Metazoa > Arthropoda > Insecta > Hymenoptera > Cerocephalidae > Theocolax > Theocolax elegans. The sequence goes on along the minus strand of JANSJX010000750.1, from coordinate 12,432 downwards.
CCGGGTAGACAGGTCAGTGGTTCGCGGGAGCCACTTCACGAGAGAAGGCTCAGAGTTCGCCGACATACGTCACACGGTGTGACGTATGCCATCAGGTTAAGCAGCTGATCATTCCCGGATCGGTTGCTCGTAACTCTGCGGTTAAATAGATTTTAACTAATTGTTTTCGCGTTGACCTCGGGGGTAGTCATCGGTACGACTCCCCGTAAATTGTTAATGTTGCTTTGTTGTTAATTTATTAATATTTAATTGTTTATCTAATAAATCGACTCGGCGAGACAATCTTTCTCGCCGATTAACGTAACTGTTACAGTCCTATCCTACGAATACCGCCCTCTCCGGTGTTTATCCTAGTTGGCAATTTTGGGCATAGGGCCCAACACACGGTATTTAAGTCAAACGAGGTGTTTGACGTTGTTAACGCGGCATTGCATATCCCCAGTACCCACCCCGTTACAAGCTACTAATAAAAATCAAAGAATTATTAAATTTATTTTATATAAACTTATCCAATATAATAATTCTTATACGATTCACTGATTCAAGTAAACTCAGTAAAATAATTCAGAATCTGTAACGGCATTTATATGTATTCTTTCATTAGTATACTCTTGTATACAAGTTTATTCTTCATTATTTTTTAAAAATAAAAAAAATATTAACCGAACTTTTAGAACAAATATTTCAATATTCAATATTCCTATATATTTAACTACTCTAGTAATGGTTATAGAAATAACTGTTAGACTCGAGTGACACTTGCAGGTATTCTTAGTTTTGTTAATTAATTATAAATGTAATTCATTGCTATTTTTCATGAAAGTATAGAACAAAGTTGTCTACAGTAAGCTACTAAAAAACAACAAAGAAATATTAAATGTAATTTTAAATGAACTTATCCAGTATAATATTTCTTATATGACGACTGATGCAAGTAAACTTTGTAAAATATTTGTATACATTTGTATGTATTCTTTACTTAGTATACATTTGTTAGATAAGTTTTGCTTCGTTATTCTTCAAATAGTTAAATATAGTAACCTGACTATTAGAAAAAATATTTCAATTATACAATATTTCTATGTATTCTTAGTTTTGTGCCCTTTAGTTTCAAATGTTTTTCATTAATATTCTTCATGCATATAATGATAGAAGTTTTTATTACAAACTACTAATAAACATCAAAGAAATATTAAATATTTCTATATTTAAGTGATTTATTAACCCTATTAAAAAAATTAGTACAAATTTAGTACAAAATCAGTACCGAATTTGGTACTAAATTAGTACAAAATTAGTATAAATTACGTACAAAATTTGTACAAAATTCGTACCTAAAAAGTCCGAATTCACAGTTCTAAATTTGTACGGAATTTGTACAGAAATTGTACAAAATTTGTACAAAATTTGTACAGAATTTGTACTAAATTTGTACAGAATTTGTACAAAATTTGTACTAAATTTGTACAAAATTTGTACTAAATTTGTATTAAGTTTATGGGAATACTATTTCAATTTTGTATTTCATGTCGTGTACTATAGATAAAGAAAAATGCAGTCAATAATGTAGCATTAAATTACTACTAAATCTGTTCTAAATCGCTACAAAATCTGTGCGAAATCGTACAACCCACGTAAAAAAATAGTATACAGATTGTATACAAAATGTATACAATTTATTTTATACAAATAGTATACAATATTGATTGTATACAATATGTATAAAATCTGTATATAATCTGTAAAAAAATAGTCTATGCAATTTGATAAAAATTTTATACAAGGAGTAAAGAAATTTCTTTATTTCTTATTTTTGTATAAATAAAAAATTTGGAAGATTGAAAACAGAAAATATATTAGGCATTTGGAAACAGCTGCAGCACTGCCCTGTGAACGATAAAAACTGTAGAGGTTATGGACATCAGAACCATCGATGATGAGGAGATTAACGCAACCAAGAATTGCTGCTACCACTGACACCAACGATCTTGAAAAAATGTCAACAACTTTTCCTTCATCGCGATTTGGCCAAAATTTTTAAACTACCATTTCGTTACATCCAACGGACTCTTCAACATCGACTTGCACATCATGAAGGTTAGACAGGGTCTGACCAAATGTTTTGTTCTTTGGTTGTCAAGGCGATTTTCAACTTTTTTTATTAGCAACTGAAAGAGAAAGTTGAAAATTGACTTGACAAACAAAGAACAAAACATTTGGTCAGACCCTGTCTAACCTTCATGATGTGCAAGTCGATGTTGAAGAGTCCGTTGGATGTAACGAAATGGTAGTTTGAAAATTTTGGCCAAATCGCGATGAAGGAAAAGTTGTTGACATTTTTTCAAGATTGTTGGTGTCAGTGGTAGCAGCAATTCTTGGTTGCGTTAATCTCCTCATCATCGATGGTTCTGATGTCCATAACCTCTACAGTTTTTATCGTTCACAGGGCAGTGCTGCAGCTGTTTCCAAATGCCTAATATATTTTCTGTTTTCAATCTTCAAATTTTTTATTTATCCAAAAATAAGAAACCCATGTGGAAAAATTTTATAAAGTTTATATACTGTCGCGTCCCGACGAAAATTATATTATTATTTTTCGTAAAAAGTACTGCGTAGTTTAGAATAAAATTACGGCGTGGGAGAAAAACGAAATAAGGTTGATAAAGAATGGTTCTAAGTAGATCGATGCAGTAATATAAAATATAATTTATAAAGCTAAGGAACAGATTATTTTACGAGTGTTTCAAACGAAACAGAGACTGATACGTAGAGTTGAAGATATTATTCAAAGCCAATACGCACATAAGCGGGATCGCCGATAGTGAGATCGAAACGAAGGGTTACGCAAGAGTTTTTTTTGTACTGCACTATAAAATCAATGCTCGGAGAAGAGCCGGCAATGGGAAACATCGACTAGAAAATTCGAGCATTAGAAGGAAGTAATAAATTAAGCCGTTCTTTGGATAACGTCGCAGTAATAAAAGGGGGACAGCAAATTCTCCGAATTAACTACGAAGCGATACAGAAAATGCATGGGATTCGACAATTTTTAACTACGCACATCTAACGGTCCAATCGGGTGCAAGCACAGAAAAATCGAGAACTACTTACACAATTTCCATATAAGGCAAAGTGTAAGACAAGGAAGAAGTGTAAGACAAGGAGAGATGCATAGATTTTAGGGTATATAAAGAGGACCCAGAACAGACACAGCCACTCCTAAATTTTCATCTAAAGCTTTCGCAAGGCGAAGCTCTGCTGGACAACTCTTTGATTTTTATTCGAGGGCGTGGCTCTGCTACTTGAACTTTAAGTAATACGTATTGAAAATCACAAGAGGAATCGAGACGTATCATTGACATCTACAAGCCATAGTCGAGGAACTACGACTTCGACATCTGGAAATCGTCGAGCTCCAACAGCATACACATCTAACGTCGACGCCCGCAGGTCTAGCAGGACATTATACGGCAATCTGACACCGTTACCCACGTTCAAGGCGGACCTTCGTTCCTCACCGAATATACTCACATATATATATATATATATACATATATATATCTATATATTTGGGTACTTAAGGTATATTCTTTTCGGCTATCTATACGCTTGTATTATTCGTAAAGGCAACCTGATATTTTATGTTATTTCGATTGCTGAACCAACCGTTTTTCTTTTAAAACAATTATTATTACATATTACAATTTATTTATAATAATTATTCGTTACATTGTATTTGAATTGAAATATTCACGGTTTGAATTACAATTTATTAACTATAATTCATGTTTTAAACGACAACCATTTTTTTATTTTATCTGCATTTACTTATAATGATTCCTATTTCAATTATTGATTATTAACGTTTATAATAAAATAACCTTGTGCATTTTTTTATTCTATAATGTGTTAATATGTTCGTCGTACATTTGTTTATTTAATCAAAATTAATCGTTATTCGACTTAAATAATTTTATACAATTGTTAATAAAATAGTGTAAATTTATGTGTTTTTGCCCATTAAAAAGCTGTAATAATTTAGTTTCACGTGTTCATTTAAAGAAAAACAGCATATTATATTTAAATAAATAATGCACAATTAATACGAAATAAAACATATATTATTTTATTTATCCCACATTATATCCTGCATCTCTACTCTCAAAATAACTTCGCTCGCTACTCCCGGAGACGTAAGGCTAGTCCTAGTCAAACAAGAGCGAAAGGAACGCGAATGGTTTATTAACCATTTGCCTTCTTGTAATATTTTTTATGGTAATTGGTGCAAGTCTGGACGTGACAATACAATTTATATAAAATCACTTTATAAAATTTTTATATAAATTTGGTTCTATAAAAATTTTACAAAATTTTTATAAAAACATTATATATTATGATAAATTGCTTTTTTATGTATTTATGTGACAAATAAAAAAATATTTTCTGGGAAGATATAATTTAATGAAAATCATTTATTTGTATAATAAAGTAACATGAGAAAACAGCACATGGAAAGAAAAATTTAATAATTATCCATATATAAAAATTTTGTATATATTTTATTTTAATAAAACACTTTGAAAATAAAGTAAATATATTTATCATTAAGTGCATATAATTGTATTTTTCCAAGTGAAAATAATTTATAAATTTTTTATAAAAATTTTATAAAATACATTTTATATAATTTTTATAAAAAATTGGTCGTATAAAAATTGTATAAAAAATACACTTTATAAAATTTTTATAAAAAATATATAAAATGTATTTTATAAAATTTTTATAAAAAATTTATAAATTATTTTCACTTGGGAAAATACAATTATATGCACTTAATGATAAATATATTTACTTTATTTTCAAAGTGTTTTATTAAAATAAAATATATACAAAATTTTTATATGTGGATAATTATTAAATTTTCTCATGTTACTTTATTCTACAAATAAATGATTTTCATTAAATTATATCTTCCCAGAAAATAGTTTTTTATTTGTCACATAAATACATAAAAAAAGCAATTTATCATAATATATTATGTTTTTATAAAAATTTTGTAAAATTTTTATAGAACCAAATTTATATAAAAATTTTATATAAACTTTATAAAGTTTTTCCACATGGGATCAAAGTTATTTCAAGGACAAATTTACAAAATTTGTAAAAAGTAAATTTTTGACTATATATTCTGATTCCATGACCACTGATTTAAATATATTAAAATGTGTTCTTACAGAGAAACTTTCTCAAGTTTTGAGGGATGCTGTATCCGAATATGAAATCAGTTTGACCTAATCGGGTTTAGATTACTAGAATTTTTGAGTTCTTATTCGGACTGTAATATACAAAAACACATTCCACTGTGTTTTAACTAAAAACCAATAACACAATGTTTGAACATTAATGTTTAAAATTATGTAGTACCTTTTAGAAGAATATATGACATTTTTATATCTTTAGTAAAAAATATTAAAAAAAAATTATTGAAAGTAACAAATTTTATAATTTAATGAACAATAATATTCATTATTGCCCTCCAATTTTACTTTATCCCCGGAGGGACTAAAATGCGTTTTTGCTCCCTAAAAAGAGGTCAATAAAGTCAACTTTATTGATTTTCAGAGTGAAAAATAAATTACATATTATAATACGTTTATTTTATAGAATATTATACAAAAATTTATAAAAAATATATATAATTCTATAGGATAAATTACATATAAAATTTTATAATAATTATTTAAATAAATTTTATAAAATTTTATAAAAATTTTATAAAATATTTTCACCCAGGGTATAAGTATAAAAGAGTAATCTTCTGTACCAAGCACTTTTTTATTTGTTAAATTGTGTGCACATTCATACACTCTCAAACATACTCTTAAACGTGTAAATTTACACACATACTCACACGCACACACACAATTACACATTCACACGCACACACACACACCCATATATACCCACTCGCACGCACATTCACACACATTCACTCACACATATATTTACATACTCGCACACATATTCACAAAGTCACACACATATACATATTTACGCACTCGCGCATACATAAGCACACAAAAGCACTTATAAATAATTTTACCGAACGCACAAAACAAGCTCATAAATACCCGCATTAATTGTCACACACGCATCCACATTTGTTTTGTTCTGAATTTATTTCACTAAGCACTAGGTACATTTTACATAAGAATTGAAAAGTGTGATATTGCGCCCCGTAAATAGGGAAAGCAAGTAGTATTTTGTGCTCAGTGTAAGGAAAAAGCTTTTAATAACAAAAACGGATTTAAAATTAACATCAATCTAATAGTCCAGGTACCTCGAGAATCATTAATAAATCGTATTACAACTATCAAAGGAATTTTATTCGCTTTTACGAGAAAACATAAAATAAATGAAATTAATGATTCGTATATGAAAAAGGAAAAAAATCATCATGATTCTTTTATGATATTTATGGTCGGTATTTATGATTGTCATCAAAAAGAAATTACAAAATCAAACAGATTTTTGACTCGTGAAAAACAAACTCGTATAACTCGTAACAATAAATATAATCAAAAAATCAAAAGGATTTGTGATTGTATGTGACAGAAAATTCTTAAATCACTTGGATCTTATGATTCGATAAAATTGAGAATCATAAAATCAAGGGAGATTAGGATTCGCAGTAAATGAAAATCCAAAATTAAAATTGATTATAGATTTTTAAGGATTCTATTCCTCGAAATGATTAGAGTACTTACAACCCTGATGCACGCTACGGAATTTTAAGCTAGAAAACGCGACAGCTCTCGGCTCCGCTGCCGATACGAAACAACAGAGCGAGAAAAACAAAACACTCGCGACCGCCAAACGTACTTATTCCTTTCCTTATAAAATGTCAGCACACTACTAACTTGTAGACGGACAAATCCGGCTCGAAGGACCAATGTTGGGTTTTTATAAAGAACCAAGTCGTAGGCGGTGAAATATGCTTTTTTTATTTTCTTTAGAATATCTACAATAGAAACGTACTTCCGTCGAGTCTAGATCGACACTAACCGCTCCTCATCAACCAGTCTCTCTTCTCTTCAATCCCCACCATTGGAGGGGTCGCCCAAGCGAAACGGTACGAAGACTCCCGAAGTTGACAACGCCCGCAGCAAAACAAACAACGGTCGTGCCTAAAAAGTAATCTAATAAAACAAATTAAAATATAATTAATCAGTTCAAATGCTGTTATTACTTTCGTTTTTATTCCATAACCATTTACTAGCAGCGTTATAATTATTAACTTTTAAACTGCACTAAAAATAATATTTATTTATTTTATTACAAAAAATGGTATTTGATATATGGTGGTAAAGATTTATAAATCGTATTTGTCTCAATAATGGATGACTGATATTCAAATACAAATTTTTTATATCATGTAAAATTTTTATTAATATTTTATAATTTTTTAACAATTATATATATTTTATTCGAATAGTAATTTAAATTAATGATAAATGAATATAACGTATTAAATTATCTATCAGGCAGTATTTAGATACATCTTTGTTGTTCTGAGCAACATGTATCTTTTCTTTTAACAATTCTTAATTTAGAATTAGTTTTATACATATATTTTGTTACATAAATTACACCTGAGCATCTCTGCCTATAAAATTCAGAGTGAATAATAATTTAATTAAAAAAAGTAAAGTTTCATTTATAATTATTAGTTATAACAAAAGTGTTTTAACATTGCAGTTCAATTACAATTAGCGAAAAAAGTTATTTGACTAATATAAAGTTTCATTGCAGATCGTACTAAGCATGTGGGTCTTAGTGTCACTACATACATTTACAGCGTAAAGATCTTTATGGGAATTAGTTAAGGGTAAACTACCTTTCTTTCAACCGCTGAGATTGCAATGCGACTTTGAGAAAGCTTTGATCAAGTCAGCACGAGATAGTTTCTCTGATGTTGTTATTCGAGGCTGCATTTCCACTTCTGTAAGGTAAAAATATATTCATTTGATTCTAACTTTAGAGCATATTTACTTATATGAGTGTTTCATACCACAAATGCCGAGATTTGGAGAAAAATACTATTAATTTAATTCCTTTCAACTTATCATTAATTAAAATTTAAATAAATAGTATATTACGATACATGGCCAGAAAGTTGGATTTCCTGGCCGGCGTGATACGACGGCCGAGGCTTCGCCTCAAAAAAAAGGGCATTCAAAATTCTGGCCGAGTGTCGTATACTATTTTTCTTCATCCCAGTCCGAAAGTATACATCTAATAATTAATTTAATAGAAAATGCCCGGTACCGCAATATTCGTCTGCAGCTTCTTTTGTGGCCTGCTTCAGAGCCATCTAGATGTAACCTCTCGTACCGCGACGCGACAGGCGATATTCGATGTTTGTTATATATTTGATGCCCGCCCGACATTTGCAAAACCGAGGCGAAGCCGAGGCGGGCATCAAAAATATAACATACATACATAAGCATGTATAAATTTATTATAAATTATATTTATAAATTGGTTTTGTTGCGATAAACCGCGTGCATAGAAGAAGTCGACTTTACATTAATAAAATTTACATTTGTAGTCAAATATCAATTGCACTGTTAAAATTTGACCATAAAGAAATGAAACATATTTCGTTCACATGTAATTACATCACCGATATTAAATCAATATTAAATTGATAGTGTAAAATTTGAAAATGACACGAAATAGATAGAATGAACACAGTCAACATAAGTATTCTATATATACTCTCGCTCTCTCTTTCTATCTTATTAAACAAAACAATTATATAAGACTAGTAACAATTCCTCGGTCGCTAACGCTCCCTCGGTCGAAATTACACTAAATATATACTTATTTTTTATATTTTTTTTTAATTTATAATTTTACAATTTAATTGAATAAAAATGTAAAATATAATATAATGTGTAATTAATTAACCTAGTGTTCAGTTACGAACAATTTTTTTTAATCAATAAAATAAAAATAACAGTGTATTATATTTGCAACATTGTATATACTTATTTAATCTTAGTCAGTTACACAAGAGTTTATAGATACCGAACATATTTCTACATAATACTGAAACAAAACAAAAAATTAAAAATAATAGACATGATAAAACTTACACTGGAATAAGGAATTTTAATTTTTATTTTTAATACGTAGTAACACATATATCATTACTTACAATATTTCCACACTATTTCCGTAAGAAGCTACATCAATCTGGTAACAAATGTGTTATTTTTTTTACCAGAATAATATTTTCAACAACAAAAATTAGAATATAAAATTATTCTTTGACCATTTTACATATATTTCATGCTTTTTCATGATGTTTCACGGAAAGGAGATGAAGAATTAAAATTTCATACAAAATTACTAAACTCAGCTAATGCATCGTATGTATTCAATTATTCTTTCAAACAAATAGTTATACATAATAATTGAATTTATAAAAATTTTATTCAGATTAAAATTCTTGTTAAAAGATTTATTTTCACATTTTATTAATTTTGTTTTATTTTCAAAAATCTTTTATAAAAAATAATTTTAGTAATTGCAACCAAAAAATATAAATGATATCCAATTATAATATTAAAAAACTGAATATTAATTATAAAAGTTATTTTAATAATACATTTGGTATTACATTAAAAAAATGAAAGAAAAATAATATTTTAAATTTTTTAACCACCTTCCTCACGCATTTTACATCTTAGAAATAGAAGATGATGAAAAATGTTTGTAAAAAAAATCTATGTAAATGCAATAAACAAAAGTAAAACGTATCGTCAAATAAAATATGTATTACATTATAAATTATATATATATTATATTATATCTATTATCAAAATTTATTAGAGTAATAGTACTGTTTTTGTCAATGTTCGTATTACTGTGACCGTTTTTTTTTACCGAAAACCCCTATAAAATATTTTTCGAATTTTTCAACTAAACCCCCCTCTTACCCCTACCACTCAATCAGCACATGGGGAAAAATTAAGACTGGTTGTCATATTCAATGTTGACCCTTCCACCCATCTTTCTTCATCTTTAAAATAGGGGATAAAAAAGAGTGGTTGTCATATTGTTATTCACCTGTACCGAAACGCCTAAATTATTGTTGGAATTTTTCTAATTTTATTTCCTCTCTCTCCCTCTTGCCCCTTCTCCATATAGCAGTAAATGGAGGATAAATGAAGAGTGATTATCTTATCTCTATTCACCGTAACCAAAAATCTCATATTAGTTTTTTTCAAAATAAAAAAGAATGGTCGTCATATTCTAATTCACATACACCGATAACCCCTATAAAATATTTTAAAAAATTTCTAATTCCCCCCCCCCCCTCATGACTCCTCTTCCACCTATCATTACATGTGAGATAAATGATGAGTGCTTGTCGCATTCAGCGTTAACCCTTCCACACCACAAACACGTTTAATTCTTGTAACTTTTCGGATACCGGACACAGGAGAACGGATGAATTTTGTTATATATATATATATATATATATATATATAGATAATAAATCAAAAATAAAATTTTATTTTTTTATCCACCTTTCTCACTCATTTTCCACCGTTGTAATAGAGTGTGACGAAAAATGTGTAAAAACGTATATTTAAATGTAATAAAAAAACAGAACGAATTATCAAATAAAATATATATTACATTAAAATATATAATTTAAGTTATTAAAAAATAATAGACTGACAGTACTATTTCAGTCCATGTTAGTATTACTGTGACCACTTTATTTTAACATTATTTATGTATGTAGTAACAAATATTTATTATTAATTACTTATAATATTACTTATAGGTATGTTCCTAATATAATAATTTAATGTGGTACAAATACATACAAAAATTGGAGTACTGGCAAAAGTGCTTTAACACTTTTTTAATATATTATCCCGTAATTATTTGGGTTACCCCGGAATACATCAGCAATTCCCGCATATCCAGGCAAATCCCGTAATTAGTGGAATTATCCCGAAATACTCCGGAAAATATCGAAACATTCAGGTAAATCCCGTAATTAGTGGGGTTATCCCGAAATACCCCGGAAAATCTCAAAACATCCAGGAAATACCGAAATTGGTGGGGATATCCCGAAATACTGCAAGAATTCCCGAAACGTCCAGGAAATCCCGAAATTGGTGAAGATATCCCAAAATACCTCAAGAAATCCCGAAACATCCAGGAAATCCCGAAATTGGTGTAGATATCCCGAAATACCTCAAGATCTCCCGAAACGTCCAGGAAATCCCTCAGTTAGTGAATTTATCCCGAAATACCCCAGAAAATCCCGAAATATCCAGGAAATCCCGAAATTGGTGGACATATCCCGGATACCTCAAAATTCCCGAAATGTCCAGGAAATCCCTCAGTTAATGAATTTATCCCGAAATACCGTAGAAAATTCCGACACATCCAGTAAATCCCGAAATTTGTGTAGATATCCCGAAATACCTCAAGAAATCCCGTAACATCCAGGAAATCCCGAAATTGGTGGAGATATCCCGGAATACCTCACAATTCCCGAAATGTCCAAGAAATCCCTCAGTTAGTGAATTTATCCCGAAATACCTCAGAAAATCCCGAAATATCCAGGAAATCCCGAAATTGGTGGACATATCCCGTATACCTCAAAATTCCCGAAACGTCCAGGAAATCTCTCAGTGAATGAATTTATCCCGAAATACCGCAGAAAACTCCGAAACATCCAGGAAATCCCGAAATTGGTGGAGATATCCCGAAATACCTCAAGAAATCCCGTAACATCCAGGAAATCCCGAAATTGGTGGAGATATCCCGGAATACCTCAAAATTCCCGAAATGTCCAAGAAATCCCTCAGTTAGTGAATTTATCCCGAAATACCACAGAAAATCCTGAAATATCCAGGAAATCCCGAAATTGGTGGACAAATCCCGGATACCTCAAAATTCCCGAAATGTCCAGGAAATCCCTCAGTTAATGAATTTATCCCGAAATACCGCAGAAAATTCCGAAACATCCAGGAAATCCCGAAATTTGTGTAGTGTAACGTTTGCAGAAGGCAAACGTCGGGGTTTTTATTATTATTTTTACCCGGGAGTTAAAGTTAATAATTGTTGTTAACGATACCGAGCGGCAAGTATCGTTAACTTGTGGGTTCTTGCCTGGTTTAACTATTAAAATAGACCCCTTCTATATGTATTAAACAAAACTCTTCTATTTATTTCTATTAACTCTACGTTTTTACTAATAATAAGTGACAATAAAAAAAAAAGGGTAATTATGGGGCCGAGACGCGAAAATGTTTAGTTAAAAATATGTCGTGTGACGGGGCTAATTGTTTTGCCGAACAGCGGCGAAACGTTGGAAATTCTAAAGTTGGTTTCGTC
>JANSJX010000749.1:0-17989 GCA_026168455.1 Theocolax elegans | reverse complement strand
ATTTAACATAAATAAATGTAAAAATGCATATCAATGATAATATTTAAAAAGAAGTGTCATTTAATGTATATTTCGAGTTTAATTTTTATTGAAATCTAAGTTGAAAATATTGTATAACAGAGACATTTTGATTAGGAGCGAGAGAATGAAAAAATAATAATTAGACTGCAGGTTGTACTATGAAAAAATTATTGTTAAACAGCTACACAATGGTCTTGTTGCAAAATCAAAAGATGAATATTATCCATCTGAGTTGAGACCAGCAGAAGGAAATAGAGAATAAAAATGAAGTTTTTTGTTCACCATATGATCCAAGATTTCCAAACCAGAATCAAACGAGGTACATCATTATTCTATATCTTACGTTTGTATCCTTTATAATAATACTAACATCAAATTTTCTTTTCATTGAAAAACAAAAACAGACACTGTTACCAAAGCTATTTAGATTTCCATCGTTGCACGAAAGTACGTGGTGAAGATTTTGAAGCATGTCAATTTTTCAAGAAGTGCTTCCAAACCTGTGTCCCATAAATGGATCGAAAAATGGGATGAACAATAAGTGAAAATCGGTTTCGTGTTTGTATGCGTTATTGTCCGAGATATCGGCTGTACACGTTGTTTGTGTACATTAACCTAACCTCAATTTACCCTATGATGTTCCTTGTACAGCTGTAGTAATTATATACAGCTGTACTATCTTTCCTTGTCTTTTGTCTTCTTGGCTATGGCTATTCATCCTCTTCCTTGCTCCTTACCCTATTACTGTGTTTTTGTTCTTATAAACATCTCTTTTACAGCTGTATCTTGTGGCGTTGGAGGTTCTTCGGCTTCCTGCCTGGGTACCACCTCATCGCCTTGGCTGCTATGCTGTGAGGCTTCGGAGGGTCCTGGAGGCTTCCGTGTGATCGCCTCCCTTGACTATCCTGTTGGCTGTGCCAGACTCGGAGGAGCCCCCGGATGATCTGAGCTCGCCCAAGATCCTCATCGCCAGGACCACCTCAGTGTTGGTGCTGTGCTTGGGAAAGGGTTATTAGACTGTGAGGGTAGGCAGGACGTAGTTAATGTGCGGGTAGGTAATTAGGAAATAGTATTGGGTAGGTAGTATAGCTAGGGACTCGTTTAGCTTATCCGGGTAGGTAGGTGTTCGTCAGGGGTTCTGTCGCTCGCTCTTGACATGTGCAAAGCACATTGTCACAACTCCCCCCCCCCCAAACCGAAATTACGCGGAAGTCAACAGTAATGCTAAGCTAAAAAAAAAATAAAATAACAAATACTGCTAATTACTATTTTGCTTAAAATTTCCTATGCTTATGCTGCTAATGGTGGTGGGGGTAATTACGCTTGCTTACTTAAAAATTGCAAATAGCCGGCGCTATTTGTACGGGGTATAAGTGTATAGTCTCCTTGACTAGCAGCTTGTCTGGACATCTGTGTATGTATACGCGCTGTATGGTGTATAACTTTTTAGCTGCTTTTAAATAATTTAAAATTATTTTTAATATTACGACGACTGGCCCCAATACATAAAATATACATAATAATATAATATTCGCTTGTTCGAGAGCTCTATCCCTACTCGCGATACTCTCATACCTCATACTTACATGATGGCAGTCATACACATACTGTTATACATATTAATATATATATAAATTCAGGGAATAAAGAAAATAATAAAGTTGTGGTGAATTATTACCTTCTGCTGCTTGTGAGTTCTTAGTTTTGAACTCTTTTCAATTACCGTTTCATTGAATATAATTTAAATTATTGCTTATTTGCTCTGCTTTATAATCACCACCCTTATTTGTTTGGGAAAATTGCAAAAGTGGGTTCATAACACTTAACTTTGACTTAACAATGTAACGGGGAAAAGGGAAAAAGAAAAAAAAATTTATTTGATCTTTCTGGGTCTACCTCGTTTTCGAGGTGGGTATTGCTACTCGGGTGTTTTGCTGTATATTTTGTGCTATTGGACGCTGCGAAGGGGGAGAATGAATTTTAGGTGGGATAACGTTTCTAGGAGGGATATAACGCTTAAGATCATTTACATAGACTTTGACCCTCCGCTTAGTATCTTCGTCTTCAACAATATAATAGTTTGCGAACAACTTCTACTACTCTCGCGGGCGGGCCTATATTGGTGCCATTTTTGCTGTAAAATGATTATCTTTTGAGGACAATACCCTATTGCGTCGACATACTCGATCGCCAACATGGTATTGTACTAATCTGCGTCCTTTATTGTAGTGTCTAGCTTGTCTAGCCACTGCTGTGTCTATATGTCTTCTAACAAGATCATATATTGCTGGAAGTCTATGTAATCTTTCGATCCATGCTGCTGTATTTGGTGCTGGAGGGGGTCTGAGGACTCTAGGTGCTTTCGTATAAGGGCTGTTGGGATAGGGTTTCTGCCGAAATTTAAAAATGCTGGGCTGTATTTAGTTGTAGAGTGGACGACTGTATTGAGAGCGAAGCAGAACTCTCCTAAATGTCGATCCCACTCCCGATGATCTTCCTCAATGAAGCTGTTTATCATCGGTTTTAGGTTTCTATTTACCCTTTCTACAGGGTTAGCTTGTGCGAAATAGGGCGGAATTAATGACTGTATAATTCCGTACTGCTGTAATTTCTCTGCAACTTGGCGATTTGCAAATTCTGTCCCATTGTCCGAAATTAGGTATTTGGGACAACCCCATCGGTTAATGACTAACTCATCGAACGCTTGGAGTACGCTTTTTGCGTCGGCTCGTCTCAACGCTTTCATTTCGACATAACGGGTAAATAAGTCCTCAAAGACTATTATGTACCTGAAACCTTGCTTTGATGGAGGTTTCGGTCCCATTATGTCGACTGCTACTACTGTCCAAGGTCCATCTATGTTCCTGCCTTCCATTATTCCTGCTGGAGCCTGCTGATTGCTCTTGTGGCTTGACACTCTTGACAAGCTCTCACATAATTGCAGGTATCATAGTATATCCCTGGCCAGTAGTAGTAGGTGGCTAACCTTGCATAGGTTTTGTCATTTCCCAAATGACCGGCTTGCGGGGTGTAGTGCGCTTCATAGAGAGCTTTCTCTCTATCAGCTGCTGGCAGTATTAACTTCCAAGCATCTAGGTCGGGGACTAATGGGTCTACAGGGGATTGGGACGGTGTGCGTATAAAAGGTTGTCTTTTATACATAAATCAGGGTATTTTTGGGGAGATTTTATTACTGCTTGGATCTTCATTTGGTACCAAGGATCGCTTGTATTAATTGTGGCTGTAGCTGCTAATGCTGTATCTTCATATGCTCTTGAAAGTGCGTCAGGTACCTTATGGTATGCTCCTTTCCTGTGCACAAATTTAAATTTATAATTTTGCAGGATTGTGTTCCATCGAGCCAATCTGCCTGTCGGATCCTTGATGTTGTGAAGCCAGAGAAGGCTGTGGTGGTCTGTTACCACGGTAAATTCTTCACCTTGAAGGTAACCTTTTAGTCTTTCAATCGACCACAATACTGCCAAACACTCCTTCTCTGTCACCGTATAATTACGTTCCGCTTTACTCAGTGTACGGCTAACGTAATATATAGGGTGTTCTTCACCATCTATTTCCTGGGTAAGCACACCGGCTATAGCGTAGTCGCTAGCATCGGTTTGGAGGGTAAAGGGGAGGGAAAAATCGGGGCGGGCTAAAACAGGGGCTTGGGTAAGGGCTAGCTTCATTTTCTCGAATGCATCCTGCTGTTCCTGATGCCATTGCCATCTGACATCCTTTCGCGTTAAATAGTTTAACGGTGCTCTGTATTCAGCTAATTTCCCAATAAACCTTGAATACCAACCAATTAAGCCAGTAAAGCGTCTGAGTTGCTTTAAATTGGTTGGGGCTGGATACTCTAGTATCGGTCGTATCTTATCTACATTTGTTTTGAGGCCATCCTCATTAACAATGTATCCTAGATAAGTTACTTCCGCGCAGCAGAATTCGGACTTTCTCTGTTTATTTGCAAGTTTACCTTTTTGAGGGCGGTTAGCACTATTCTTAACCATTTTAGGTGTTCCTCAAAGGTTTTGGCTGTAATTATAATATCGTCCAGATATGCGAATACGTTTGGTTCCCATTCTGGCTTTATAAGCTTGTCCATCATTTTCTGGAAAATCGCAGGTGCATTCGATAGGCCGTAGGGGACTCGGGTAAACTGAAATAATCCTTTACCGGGAAGTGAAAAGGCTGTAATTTCGCGGCTTTCTGGTGCTAGAGGGACTTGGTGGTAAGCTTGTGACAAATCAAGCTTACTATGTAACGACTTTCTCTCAGCTGATCGAGAATGTCGTCCATATTCCGCATAGGGTATGCTATTTTCTTGGTTACAGCATTAACCTGCCGAAAATATGCAAAAGCGGTATTTTCCGTTTGCTTTCGGGACTATAATTGGGCAGCTGCACCACGGGCTTTCTGAAGGTTCTATTATGCCTTCTTTAGCATTCTGTCAATTTCCTCGTATCCAGCCTGCAGCATCCTTGGCGAATAACGACGGTTTCGTTGACGAATAGGTTCGGCACCCTGCACATCATTTTGTGGGAATCTAGGTTAGTTACACCTAGCGTTTTTGGTGTTGGGGGAATCATTCATTTAATAGCTGCTGTAATCTCCTTTCTTGTTCTGCTGTAGCTCGTTTCAATCCTCCTATGCTTGCTAAGGCAGGTAAGCAACTCGGATCTTTGCCATACGGATAAAAATGATGAATGATACCTTTATCAGTCCACCACGTATCGTTTTCATAGCATATATTCATGTTCGCTTTACGTTTAAAGTCGATACCTAATATGCAGTCGTAATGCAAGCCGTCTGCTACCTGAAACGGCATTATAATAGTTTCACCATCTATTTCCATGGTTACATCTATTATACCTTGTATTGGTACTGCTGTACCATCTGCTACTTTAACGGCTGAATTGCTGGATTGTCTCAATTTATGCTGTAACATTCTACTCATTCCTCGCCCAATGAATGAGTGTACCGACCCATCGTCAAGTAAAGCTGTAAGTTTTGTCCATTTAATCTATGTTAAAGAAATGGCGTGGGTCGATTCCGGGTATTTGCTGTATTAGGGAATTATTTGCTGCTACGTGGGAGGGTATTGACCCTTTTGGGTGTTTGGGTGAGGAAATACGGGTCTCTATTTCCTCTGGCTGTAGTTTCCCTGGCTTCTGTTCTTATTGCAGCTGCAGTTGCGTAATTTGTGCCTTGAGCACCGCAATTACGACAGGTTGCAGGTTCTGGACATTCTGCTATCCAATGCCCAAGTTTTCCGCATAAACAAGGCTCTTTAATTTCCTTGGATTTATAGGCTTTGTTCTCGTATTTGGCGTGCTGAATTTATTTGGCTTGAATTCCTGCTTTTTGGTGATTCAGCCCTTTGTTTAGTTTCCTGCGCTCGTTGCCAATAGCTGCTATTTTTGTTATTCTTTACAGCTTCGCTGTACTGCTGCTTCGACTCTTGCTTGGGAGGTGCTGTATATTTTCTTGCTGCTTGGGGGCTGTTCTGCTTCAAAGGGTATTGGTGCTGTATTTTCTTTTGTGGGTGGGTGGCTATGGGTGCTATGACTTTGGGGGTACTACAATATCTTCTGTTTGACCTGAGGAGACTGCTGCTAATTTACGGCTTTTTTTTGCATAGGGTCGATATGCATATTTCGCTAAGCCGTAATTTTGGATTACTGGTGGAGGTCTGTACGTTTCGTCCATTAAACGTCTTGCTTCCTCCTTTTTACCTAGTCTCTGCAGCTGTGTAAAACTATCGAAATGATGTCTTTCGATTCTAGTTCTATAACTAGGGTGCAGGTTGCGGTATGCTCTATCCAGCTGCTCGGTTTGAGGCATTTGCGGCTTGATTTGATCCAACATACCTCGTAGCTTGTGAGGTATGTGGAGATATCCTCATTCGGTCCCTGTGTCCGATTTTCAATAGCTTGTTTCAGCTGGCTCTGCGTTTCCTCAGTCCCATATTGTAGTCTCAGCGCATCTACAAAATCTAGATAATCTTTCCAGCTACTTTTCTCACGTCTAAACCACTCCCACGCGTCATCATCTAACACTGATGGCAACGCTTTAAATATATCCTGAGTTGAGAGACCATAACTTTCTCTACATTCCTCAAGATTCGATAAGAATGCCTCCGGGTCATTCTTTTTAGCTCCTTTGAATTGGATATGGTGACGCGAGAATATCTGTGCTGTCCTTTTCTCCCGTATAAAGGTAGCATCTTCTAAGCAGGTTTCGTACGAACGGCTGTATCTGAATGCTGGGTTAAACGTACTTTGCTGTGGCTGTATGTGGGTTTGGGATGAGTACGTTTCGTTGCTTTCCTGGTGCACTGGCGATCTGCTTTGCTGTCTATTTTGCTGAGAGCTGTGTATTTCGATCAATTTGCTGTATAATTGCTGCATTTGCTCTATTTGCTGCTCCAATCGTATAAATTGTTCATCGTATTTATTTTCGAGCTCTTTCTCGGTATTTTGCGTCTCTTTTGGAACGTTGGGTTCTGTAACTCCATCGTCTTCCCAATGGACACTCTGTACATTCCTATGTACATTGCTCAGCTGTGTGCTGCTTGTGGGGTTATGTCTGTTTTCGCGTGCCTGATTGACTCTTGACTCCTGGGTCGCTAATTCGGGTTCTGTATTGCTGTGCTGTGGCGTATTTGCTCGGCTTACTGTTCTAGGTACGAGTGCAATAGGGGAAAAAGGGCTTGTGCTTACTGGACGAAAAGCTGAGGGTTGGATAGTTTGGGTCGATCTAGGTCGGGTATCTGTATAAATGTTGGTACTGTATGTGGTAACTGGA
The DNA here is from genome assembly GCA_026168455.1 of Theocolax elegans. NCBI lineage: Eukaryota > Metazoa > Arthropoda > Insecta > Hymenoptera > Cerocephalidae > Theocolax > Theocolax elegans. The sequence goes on along the minus strand of JANSJX010000749.1, from coordinate 11,161 downwards.
GCTGTATATTGGGTAAATGGGTTATCTATGAGGTCTGGGTTTGTGGGAGATGAAGGGGCTAATGTGTGGATGGGGTAATAGGAAGTCGAATTTATGCTCAACTGCGTGTTGTTAAGCTTGGGACTGTATGCGTTAATTCCATCATCGAATTATCGCATACTGGTGACGGTAGACTCAATCTATATGCTGTAGATTGTGCTTGAGGACGAATTTCTGCGCTGCTTATCCTTAAATTTTCATTATTTAATCGCTGTAAATTTTCTCTCGTGTTGCTGTTTTCCCTTACAGCCGATTGTTTCCGATCCGTATTCCATTTCCGGTAATGACAACAAATTCTCATTACTTATGGAGATAGGATCTCGTATTGTCCTCGTGATTGTCCGGTTGGCAATTGAATGTAAAGCATCCGTTTGCTTTACTTTCTTCTGGGCTGTATCTATAGCGATAGTGGGGATATTTCCTCTTTCCGATTGCGTAAGGGATAAATCTGTATCAATAATCGGGTTAGCCTCGTCTACTGCTGCATTCCAGTCAGCAGACGATGGTCCGAAATTACGTCTAATTTCGTACCTAGCTAACCTATCTCTAATAATTTTACATCCGAATCTATTTATTCCGACTTTGCTGCGTATACCGTGATTCTACCATCACTGGTATTTTAATGCGTCTTATTACACCGGCACCTACTGCTGGTTGTAATACCGATAAGTCTTCTCCTAAAATTAAATCAAGGTCATCACCGTTGTGAGACATTTTGAATTAATTTATTGTTGCTTAATTTATCTTAATAATTAAATAATATTATTATTGATAGCTCTTATTAGCTCGATTGCCGTGAAATATTTGCCGTAAATTAAACACACTAAGCAAAAATCCAAAAAATAAAATACCAATGAAAGAGAAAATAGTTATTACTACCATGGCCAGTAAAATAAGAAATGTCTCAGATCACATGTAATTGTCGGCCGAGGCGAAGCCGAGGTGGACGATCATGTGATCTGAGGCTTTCTTTTTTACTGGCCAAGGTGTGTATACTATTTTTCTGCTCGACGTTGCCGGAAAAACGGCGACTTCGATTCGCGCAGCGGCCGGGAAGTTGCCGCTTTCCGGCCGGAGGGCAGAAAAACAATTTTCACGCTAAGCTAATTCTTTCACTAAGCAATCCACAACAGCAAAAAAAAAATAAACAAGCTTCTTCTTATATCGGCTGGGCAGTATAGCAAATAAATACAGCGGGAAATATGATATATATATGGGTTCAATTATATTTGTATATTATACAGCTTATTATTCTGGGAAATTAATATATACAGCTTTTACTACACACCAAAATATTCCTAAATTCAGTATTAATAATATTATAATCAATCAAATTGGGGTATATGGCAAGGGACGTGCAAATTATGTTTATAAAATAATATACACTGGGTTAGGCAGGCAGCAAATAAAATAAACAAAATTATGCAGTATTTTTTGTAACTATATTATGGGGAGCAATGAGGGAGAATTTAAATTTTTGTTACAATGGTATGCAGGTCAAGCTAATTTTAATTATTATTATTTATTCAACTGACAATAAATAACTAGCAAAATGTGTGATTTAATTCACTAAGCATTAATTATATATAAACAAGCAGAAAAACCAATTTAATCAAACGTGATATAGCAGAAGGGATATTAAAGCATTAATATGTTAATATATGTCACCAAGGAAAATAATATGCTTAAGCAAATATATTAATAATGCTCAAAGCAGCTTAATTATTATTATCTATCAAATGCAATTTAAAAGAAAATTAATAAAATTTCTTTTCTTATTGAAGCACTTACAAACAAAATGTCATGATACTTGGTTAATATAGCTGTATGGGTTAATATTGCTGTATGGGTTAGAAGGAGAGGGAAAATGAATTATTTTATATTTTTATTACCAGCGTACCCACAAAAAAACAACTATACATAACCAAATATGTAAAGCAGTGCAAATAATATATTCAAAAGAAAAAACAAATTTATGTTTTTCGTGCACGTGCTCAGTTTTTATTATCAAAATGGCCGTCAAATGGCCGACCGGTTCTTCCGGTGTGCGAGCTTGCTGAGGAAAGGGGAAGGGCAATATGGCTGCTTATTTGCGTCGCGCTTCGACGCTTACAATAATTATTGCTCGCTTTATTATGCACAAAAAAAAAACTATTTCTGTACGCCACTTTATGCAAAATTATTTTAAATAAAAAGATCCCTTAAAAAAAAACAACCACTTGGGCGCCAATGTAACGCTGCACTGGGGATCAGGGTGCAGGTTAATAAAGGCTTATTGATAAGATAGATATTTATTAAAATAATAAAAATGAATAAGGGGTGGGCGCTAGCCGCGTTAACTCGCGACGAATCTCGATAACACGCGGGTTATCGGTAAATACCTGGAGCCGTGCTCCACTGCTCGTATTCCGGTTCGCTGTAGGGGAAGGGAAGGGGAAGGATGGGACGGACGGGATGCCCGCACGCACCTCCTGCGATACCCGGCGGTACCGTCAGCAGGGAAGTAATAGTTCACCAACCTTTTCATCGTCTCCGGAACACCAGGTTGGGACGCTATTGCTCTCTCTCTCTCTTTCTCTCTCGCTTTGCTCACTCGTACTCGGTTTCTTAGCTTCGAGGCACCAGACACTATCGGGCTATCGACAAGGAATTTGTCCGTTCAGGACGGCGGACCGTAGAGCTCTGACTCTCGGCGTGCTCGAGAGCCCCGTGTTCGTACCGCGCGCCTGCGCAGTACGTACTCGCGCGCGGCACCTCGATCTCGCGTCGTGCGAGCGTGTCGAGTGCCGCAGTGTTCAGGCTGTATCGGTACGAATCGGCTGTATGGTGCTGTATGCCGTGATGACCACCTGGTGCTGCTGCCGTCTCGGAGACGAGGTGCAACCTCTTCCCAGGTAACTAATAACTCATTAGCTATTAACTGCGTTCTTCAACGGGTACGGCATGAGTTTCAGGTACGAAGCTCACCCGCCGTCGCTTGCTGCTTGGGGCCGAGTTACCCCTCTCTCTCCTCGACAACGTTGACCTCGCTGATGACTAGCCTCTTCGTCTACGGCTCTAGGTGGGTATTTAGTCGTGAGGTTTACACACATGTGTGTGTTTGTATGCGTTATTGTCCGAGATATCGGCTGTACACGTTGTTTGTGTACATTAACCTAACCTCAATTTACCCTATGATGTTCCTTGTACAGCTGTAGTAATTATATACAGCTGTACATATCTTTCCTTGTCTTTTGTCTTCTTGGCTATGGCTATTCATCCTCTTCCTTGCTCCTTACCCTATTACTGTGTTTTTGTTCTTATAAACATCTCTTTTACAGCTGTATCTTGCTTGGCGTTGGAGGTTCTTCGGCTTCCTGCCTGGGTACCACCTCATCGCCTTGGCTGCTATGCTGTGAGGCTTCGGAGGGTCCTGGAGGCTTCCGTGTGATCGCCTCCCTTGACTATCCTGTTGGCTGTGCCAGACTCGGAGGAGCCCCCCGGATGATCTGAGCTCGCCCAAGATCCTCATCGCCAGGACCACCTCAGTGTTGTGTGCTGTGCTTGGGAAAGGGTTATTAGACTGTGAGGGTAGGCAGGACGTAGTTAATGTGCGGGTAGGTAATTAGGAAATAGTATATGGGTAGGTAGTATAGCTAGGGACTCGTTTAGCTTATCCGGGTAGGTAGGTGTTCGTCAGGGGTTCTGTCGCTCGCTCTTGACATGTGCAAAGCACATTGTCACATTATATATATGTTGAATTCTGAATTCTTAGACACGGCGGAGGCGACGACGGCGGCGAAATACTTATATATTATAGAGAGATATAACATATATATATATATATATATATATATATATATATATGGGTGGTTCTCTGTGACATCGAAGATGAAAAAAATAAATATTGCTATAACTGTGGGAATATGTTTTAGAGGTATCCTAGTTCGCCTGAATTTTTTCAGATTTTTTCTGGGCCATTATTTTAAGTTACAGAGAGTCAAAGTTGACATTTTAGCACTTTCTTGCATTATGTGCCCATTTTCATGAATTTTTAACTCCCAGGGGATGCATTTTTCACTAAAAACATAAGTATGACTTTTTTTGTAAAATTTTCCGAACTTTTCATTAAAAATACTTTTAAAGACATAAATGTATGCTGTCACACTCTTGTAAGCCATTTAAACCTTTGCGACGTTACCAAATTTTTGGTTAAATAAATTAACCGTTTCCCGGTGGAAACGCCGAAATATTAACAAATAAAATAAACCCTGCACGGCCGACTCACTCAGAGGAGATCCCGTCGAATTTACAGTGGACCGGTTTCCACTGTAGTCTATAATAATCTTTAGTTGGCGTAAATACACTTGTTTTCCGCACAATAAATTAATAAGCGGATTCCTTGCGGAATCCACTGTCACCACTACCACGAGAGAGATTCGTGAAACTTAATATTTATTAATAACGCGCGAAAAAAAACCAACGTAACGCGACGTAATTAACAAATAAAACCCAACGAACCCAACGATAGAAAAGCAATCACTCCCGGAACAACCACGTTTGACCAACAGTAAAGTAATAGATATATTAGACGCCACAATAATAATTGAATCACTTACCAATTAAGTAGATCAATTCAAATATTATATATACAAATAATAATCCAATATATCTAGTATAATCTATATATATGTATGAGTAATTATTGAACAATTCTCAATCTTTGATCCAATGAATAGCTGCTCAAAATACTTTCCAAAATATATATAAATCCTCACAATGACTATCAATGATCGACTATCTCAAAAATACACTGCTCTCTCTATCACTAAGGATACTCTACTCTTCGACTCACGATGCTAGAATGCTCCCTTTCCGGAAACTACCCTCCGTAACCGAAAATTTAAATACTCTCTCCTTTTCTCACTTGTTGTCCCAGTTCCTTATCTCTCTCGTGTCACCTGCGGGAGATAAGTCATTATTTGACTTATCTCCATGTAATTACATGTCACAGGTGCCCCGAAGAAAGTAGCACAGAAAATAAAATTATAGATATATCACTACTTTTCCCAACATTAGAGAATTTTTAGTTTGTCAGAATTGTCATGGTACAGTTAAATTTTCTGAAGTTGATGTGAGAGTTTGGGAAGTAAAAACAATAACATGTACAAACTGTTTTAAGGTATTTGTTATTGATTCAAGTAGAAAAGTTGGAAAAAAAGTAACGCTTATGAAATAAATAAACGTTAGTGTACACAATGAGAACTCTTGGTCATGGGCATGCTGGTTTAGTTACTTTTTGTGGAAATATGGATTTGCCGAGTCCAGTTTCTCACAGTAATTATGACATATTAATACAGAGATAAAAAATGTTTGTAAAGAAGTTGGTAAACAGTCTATGAAAGCAACTGTCAAGCAAGTATATGATTCACAAGTCAGAATTGCCATATAAGTGTATCAGGTGATGGTTCTTGGAGGAAGCGAGGATTCAATTCTCTTCATGGTGTTGATACTGCATGAGAATGAAAAAGTAATTGACGTTCCTCCAAAGCAATATTTTTGCAGAGCATGTGAATTGCGACCAGAGAAGAAACAAAGAATATAGAGAGTGGTACTTTACGGCATGAAATATACTAATTTATTGGAGGTTTGAAACACTTTCACAAATAAGTACTCATAAAAATAACTTCAACCACATAATATCGCACTAAGCACAAATACACTGAGCATAACAAAACACTTATTTATAATTTTATCTGTATTCTGCAAATATGTATATCTAAGTGTTGACACATGGTTATGCTGAAATGGAGAAACAAAGAATCAATTTCTTGACATAACAAAATATAAATTAAGGTTATGCAAATACTTATCTGATATAATTTGTTCATGCAGTTTTATAAACCACTAGTTTTTTTTACTTATTTTATTTAGATATTGTATAATATAATATATATAATATATAATTCTACTTGATATTATAATAGCTTAAAACTGAACTACAAACGTGTGGCTGGTGCACACTTCCATTAGCAGCTGTAACACTATATATGCCTCTCTCTTTCTCTATCACGTGACAAGGCAATCCGAAAATCAATAATTTTATGGAAGACTTGTCATGTGAGAGAGAGAGAAGAGATATTGTACACAACTGTCAAACAGTATTTGTTTTACTCCATTCTTTACAACTTTTAATTAATTTAATGCTTATAATAAAAATTATAATAATATAATATAATATAATAATCATAGTATAAATATTATTATATAAAATAGTCATAAACATATATAAAATAATCATGTATTAATATTCAATAATAGCTAAGTTTCTTTTAGTTTTAAAAATTTTATTCCTCTTTTTATAAAGAAACTGATTCTTGAAGTTGACTTTCTGTTATTTTAGATAATACATGTATATTAAAAAAATCTAACTGAGTATATTATATTAATAAAACCAGAAAAGTCACTATAAGCCTATTAATATACATATTATTAAGATTACACATACAAATTGTACGATACCTGAAGAATATGGTATTAGAATTTAAAATAAGTAAAACTTTAAATCTAATAAGTGAAACTTAAATGCATTTATCTCATTAATGCTTTTTTAATGATTTTAGCTTACTTGCCGCAGGATATTTCAGAGCCAGGTTGATGATCATTTGAAATTTTGGGGAAACTTTTAAAATATATATTTCTACGGACTTATGGTTGCCCAATTTCAAAAAAGATAAGTTTTAGGTGAATGTTATGTACGTATACGTACATAACATTCACTATTTTCTTGTTATTATCAACTTTTATATTTAATACATTGTTATTAATTTTTTTTCAGAAAAGGAAAAACGTAAGTCTGTAACGTATATTCCATGAACATTTTAAGCCTTATTAGACATTAAAAGATGCATTCAATGCTTCAATATCCTACGGCAACTGCAAAAATTAATCATTTTTTAATATCATTATAAGTTTAATAACCAGGATTAAAAATGCATTATAAACTTTTTATATTGATAAATATAATGTATAATACATATATTATATAAAAAAATTAATATGTGAGAAGATAAAAAAAAAAAAATTATTCTAATAATAATTATTATTTATTGAAAACATTAACCCAGGCTTGACCCCTTAATAATGCTCAAGCAGCTTAATTATTATTATACTATCAAATGCAAATTTAAAAGAATATTAATAAAATATTATTTTCTTGGAAGCACTTACAAACAAAAATGTCATGAATACTTGGTTAATATAGCTGTATGGGTTAATATTGCTGTATGGGTTAGAAGGAGAGGGAAAATGAATTATTATATTTTTATTAACCAGCGTACCCACAAAAAAAACAACTATACATAACCAATATGTAAAGCAGTGCAAATAATATATTCAAAAGAAAAAACAAATTTATGTTTTTCGTGCACGTGCTCAGTTTATTAATTATCAAAATGGCCGTCAAAATGGCCGACCGGTTCTTCCGGTGTGTGCGAGCTTGCTGAGGAAAAGGGGGAAGGGCAATATGGCTGCTTATTTGCGTCGCGCTTCGACGCTTACAATAATTATTGCTCGCTTTATTATGCACAAAAAAAAAACTATTCTGTACGCCACTTTATGCAAAATTATTTTAATAAAAAGATCCCTTAAAAAAAACAACCACGTTGGGCGCCAATGTAACGCTGCACTGGGGATCAGGGTGCAGGTTAATAAAGGTGTCTTATAATACGATAGATATTTATTAAAATAATAAAAATGAATAAGGGGTGGGCGCCAGCCGCGTAACTCGCGACGAATCTCGATAACACGCGGGTTATCGGTAAATACTGGAGCCGTGCTCCACTGCTCGTATTCCGGTTCGCTGTAGGGTAGGGGAAGGGGAAGGATGGGACGGACGGGATGCTCGCACGCACTCCTGCGATACCCGGCGGTACGTCAGCAGGGAAGTAATAGTTCACCAACCTTTTCGTCGTCTCTGGAACACCAGGTTGGGACGCTATTGCTCTCTCTCTCTTTCTCTCTCGCTTTGCTCACTCGTACTCGGTTTCTTAGCTTCGAGGCACCAGACACTATCGGGCTATGAAAGGAATTGTCCGTTCAGGACGGCGGACCGTAGAGCTCTGACTCTCGGCGTGCTCGAGAGCCCCCTGTTCGTACCGCGCGCCTGCGCAGTACGTACTCGCGCGCGGCACCTCGATCTCGGTCCTGCGAGCGTGTCGAGTGCCGTAGTGTTCAGGCTGTATCGGTACGAATCGGCTGTGTGCTGTATGCCGTGATGACCACCTGGTGCTGCTGCCGTCTCGGAGACGAGGTGCAACCTCTTCCCAGGTAACTATAACGCATTAGCTATTAACTGCGTTCTTCAACGGGTACGGCATGAGTTTCAGGTACGAAGCTCACCCGCCGTCGCTTGCTGCTTGGGGCCGAGTCACCCCTCTCTCTCCTCGACGACGTTGACCTCGCTGATGACTAGCCTCTTATACGGCTCTAGGTGGGTATTTAGTCGTGAGGTTTACACACATGTGTGTGTATGCGTTATGTCCGAGATTTGGCTGTACCGTTGTTTGTGTACATTAACCTAACCTCAATTTACCCTATGATGTTCCTTGTACAGCTGTAGTAATTAATATACAGCTGTACATATATTTCCTTGTCTTTTGTCTTCTTGGCTATGGCTATTCATCCTCTTCCTTGCTCCTTACCCTAATTACTGTGTTTTTGTTCTTATAAACATCTCTTTACAGCTGTATCTTGTTTGGCGTTGGAGGTTCTTCGGCTTCCTGCCTGGGTACCACCCTCATCGCCTTGGCTGCTATGCTGGAGGCTTCGGAGGGTCCTGGAGGCTTCCGTGTGATCGCCTCCCTTGACTATCCTGTTGGCTGTGCCAGACTCGGAGGAGCCCACCTGATGATCGAGCTCGCCCAAGATCCTCATCGCCAGGACACCTCAGTGTTGTGTGCTGGCTGGGAAAGGGTTATTAGACTGTGAGGGTAGGCAGGACGTAGTTAATGTGCGGGTAGGTAATTAGGAAATAGTATATGGGTAGGTAGTATAGCTAGGGACTCGTTTAGCTTATCCGGGTAGGTAGGTGTTCGTCAGGGGTTCTGTCGCTCGCTCTTGACATGTGCAAAGCACATTGTCACAATATATATGTTGAATTCTGAATTCTTAGACACGGCGGAGGCGACGACGCGGCGAAATACTTATATATTATAGAGAGATAAACATATATATATATATATATATATATATATATGGTTTATAACATATATATATATATATATTATATATGGGTGGTTCTCTGTGACATCGAAGATGAAAAAAATAATATGCTATAAACTGTGGGAATAGTTTTAGAGGTATCCAGTAGTTCGCCTGAATTTTTTCAGATTTTTTCTGGGCCATTATTTTAAGTTACAGAGAGTCAAAGTTGACATTTTAGCACTTTCTTGCATTATGTGCCCATTTTCATGAATTTTTAGCTCCCAGGGGATTGCATTTTTCACTAAAAACATAAGTATGACTTTTTTTGTAAAATTTTCCGAACTTTTCATTAAAAATTACTTTTAAAGATATAAATGTATGCTGTCACACTCTTGTAAGCCATTTAAACCTTAAATAGTGAAAATCAGCAATGTTCCAGACTCTGGTAACCTAATACTGTCTAAAAGATGTCTTTTTATAGTCAGAAACTGCCTAAAAATTTTCAGAGTGGGTCTAAATCATTAAGATCAACTTATGGTCAAAATATCCGGGAAAGTGCTCGAAATATTAATAGAATGTATATTTGTTGCCTTATAACGATGATCTATTACAATGATCATTGCAAAAAATTTGTGCACTTACCTGGAGTGGTAGAAAAGTATCCTTCACTTGTTCAGTATCCATCTAATCCCCTGAAGCTGCTAAATATACAATATTTATTATAAAATTATAAAAAATTATTTTTAAACATTTATAATGCTGGATTTTTAGTTTTACATCCCTTACAAGAATATAATACTAATCTGAAGGATTACTAAAATATAAACATCATTATTACAATAACTGAATATACGTATTTAATACAAAAGATATATAAATAAATCGGATATATCATTATAATGATAATGATAACGTGACAGTGACAAGTTTGTGAAATCTAACAATGTATTGCTGAAAATAACAATAATAATGTTGATACTTTTATAGTAATCCTTCAGATTAGTATTATAATTCTTGTAAGGATGTTAAAACTAAAAATCCAGCATTATAATGTTTTAAAAAATTAATTTTTTATAATTTTATAATAAATTTGTATATTTAGCAGCTTACAGGGGATTAGATGGATACTGAAACAATGTGAAGATACTTTTCTACCACTCCAAGGTAAGTGCACAAATTTTTTGCAATGATCATTGTAATAGATTCATCGTTATAAGGCAACAACAATATACATTTCTATAATATTTCGAGCACTTTTCCCGGATATTTTGACCATAAGTGATCTTAATGATTTAGGACCCACTCTGAAAATTTTTTAGGCAGTTTCTGACTATAAAAAGAATCTTTTAGACAGATTAGGTTACCAGAGTCCGGAGCAGAATTGCTGATTTTCACTATTTAAGGTTTAAAGGCTTACAAGAGTATGACAGCATACATTTAGTCTTTAAAGTATTTTTTATGAAAAGTTCGGAAAATTTTACAAAAAAAGTCATACTTATGTTTTTAGTGAAAAATGCATCCCTGGAGCTAAAAATTCATGAAAATGGGCATATAATGCAAAAAAGTGCTAAAATTGTCAACTTGACTCTCTGTAACTTAAAATAATGGCCCCAGAAAAACTGAAAAAATTCAGGCGAACTACGGATACCTCTAAAACATATTCCCACGTATAGCAATATTTATTTTTCATCTTCGATGTCACAGAGAGCCACCCATATATATATATATATAACATATATATATATACATATATATATATAACGTATATATATATATAAATATAATATGACGATAAGAAGGTGCTACCTCGGAATCCGGTTATAAAGGTGCTACCTCGGAATCGGTTATAAAAGGTGCTACCTCGGAGCCCGTTTGTAAAAGGTGCTACCTCGGAGTCCGGTTATAAAAGGTGATAACTCAGGAACGAATTTTTCGTCTA
>JANSJX010000748.1:0-18007 GCA_026168455.1 Theocolax elegans | reverse complement strand
TTCAGATACCTCAGAGAAAAATAAGAACTGATGAAATTGATGGCTACCAGCTGGACTGAATCTGCTCGGGAGGGAGTGTTGGATGTTAAGGAGCGAGCACAATCAGTGTAGCTATTCGTAGCGAGGCTCCCCTCCCCGACCGCGGAGCTCTCGAGCTCTCGGCTTCTCGGGCCTGCGAAGCGAGCGTGCGCGGCGCTGTTGCGCGGGAGCAGCTCTTCGCTTCGCCTCATCGTTCTGAACGATCGCGGACGCCGGACGTGCTTCTTATTTTGCTCGACTATAAGTTTTTGTACAGCTTGAGTTTTTGTATTTGTAAGTGTAATTTGAATAAATCTAAGTATAAAAGAAGGTAGTGTTTTTATTATTAATATTCCCTCTTCCTCTCTCCTACAGATTAATTAAAACCTCACAGTAGTGCATAAACGGCCAAAACGTCGATTTTTCAATATTTTCAGTTTCGTACCCGGCCGTGTAGATGAAATTCAAATGCATTATTAAGCGTAAAACACACATATAAACGGCCAAAACGTCGATTTTTTCAATTTTCAGCCGTCCCCGGCCTCGTTGAACAAGTCAATGCATTTATTGTGTGAAATACCATAAAACCGGACAAAACGTCAATTTTTCAATATTTTTAATTTCGCTCCCCGGCCGGGTAGATGAAGATCAAATGCATTTTAAGCGAAATACACACAGATAAACGACCAAAACGTCGATTTTTTCAATACTTTCTGTTTCGTTCCCCGGCCTCGTTGATCAAGTTCAAATGCATTATATGGGTGGAAATACACATCAAACCGGCCAAACGTCAATTTTTCAATGTTTTTAATATCACTCCCGGCCGGGTAGAGCAAGTTTCAAATACATTTTAAGCGTAAACACACATATAAACGGCCAAAACGTCGATTTTTTCAATATTCTCAGTTTCGTCCTCCGGCCTCGTTGATCAAATTCAAAGCATTTATATGTGTGAAAATACACATCAAACCGGCCCAAACGTCAATTTTTAAATATTTTTAATTCCGCTCCCCGGCCTCGTTGATCAAATTCAAATGCATTATATGTGTGAAACTCATAAACGTCCAAACATCGATTTTTTCAATATTTGCAGTTTCGTTCCCGGCCGTGTAGATGAATTCAAATGCATTATTATGCGTAAACACACACATATAAACGGCCAAAACGTCGATTTTTCAATTTTCAGCTTCGTTCCCCGGCCTCGTTGAACAAGTTCAAATGCATTTATAGGTGTGAAAATACACATAAAACCGGACAAAACGTCAATTTTTCAATATTTTTAATTTTGCTCCCGGCCGGGTAGATCCAGTTCAAATTCATTTTTAAGCGTAAAGACACACACATATACGGTAAAAAATCGATTTTTTCAATATTTCAGTTACGTCCCCGGCCTGGTTGATCAATTCAAATGCATTTATATGGTCAAAATACCACAAAGACCGGCCAAACGTCAATTTTTCAATATTTTTAATTTCTCTCCGGTCGGGTAGATCAAATCAAATGCATTTTAAGCGTAAACACATACATAAAACGGCCAAAACGTCGATTTTTCAATTTTCAGTTTCGTACCCGGCCGGGTAGATGAAATTCAAATGCATTATTAAGCGTAAACACACACATAAACGGCCAAAACGTCGATTTTTCAATATTTTCAGCTTCGTCCCGGCCTCGTTGAACAAGTTCAAATGCATTATATGGTGAAAATACCTAAAACCGGACAAAACGTCAATTTTTCAATATTTTTAATTTCGCTCCCCGGCCGGGTATGAAGATCAAAGCATTTTTAAGCGTAAAACACACAGATAAACGACCAAAACGTCGATTTTTCAATATTTTCAGTTTCGTTCCCCGGCTCGTTGATCAAGTTCAAATGCATTTATATGTGTGAAAATACACATCAAACCGGCCCAAACGTCAATTTTTCAATATGTTAATGTCCGCTCCCCGGCCGGGAGTCAGTTCAATGCATTTTTAAGCGTAAACACATACATATAACGGCTAATACGTCGATTTTTTCAAATTTTTTGTTCGTTCCCTGATCAGTTTGTTCAATTTAAATGTATTTTTAAGCGTAAACACATACGTATGAACGGCCAAAACGTCGATATTTTAATATTTTTAATTTTGCTCCCCGGCGGGTAGATCCAGTTCAAATGCATTTTAAGCGTAAAGACACACTTACGGTAAAAACATCGATTTTTTCAATATTTTCAGTTCGTTCCCCGGCCTGGTTGATCAAATTCAAATGCATTATATTTGTCAAAATACACAAAGACCGGCCAAACGTCAATTTTTCAATATTTTTAATTTCGCTCTCCGGTCGAGGAGATCAAGATCAAATGCATTTTTAAGCGTAACACATACAATAAACGGCCAAAACGTCGATTTTTCAATATTTTCAGTTTCGTTCCCGGCGTGTAGATGAAATTCAAATGCATTATTAAGCGTAAACACACATATAAACGGCCAAAACGTCGATTTTTTCAATATTTTCAGCTTCGTCCCGGCCTCGTTGACCAAGTTCAAATGCATTTATATGTGTGAAAATACACATAAAACCGGACAAAACGTCAATTTTTCAATATTTTAATTCGCTCCCCGGCCGGGTAGATCAAGATCAAATGCATTTTTAAGCGTAAACACATACATATAAACGGCCAAAACGTCGATTTTTCAATATTTTCAGTTTCGTTCCCCGGCCTCGTTGATCAAGTCAAATGCATTTATTGTGTGAAAAACACATCAAACCGGCCCAAACGTCAATTTTTCAATTTTTAATTTCGTCCCCGCCGGGTAGATCAATTCAAATGCATTTTTAAGCGTAAACACATACATATAAACGGCCAAAACGTCGATTTTTTCAATATTTTCAGTTTCGACCCGGCCGTGTAGATGAAATTCAAATGCATTATTAAGCGTAAAACACACATAAACGGCCAAAACGTCGATTTTTTCAATATTTTCAGCTTCGTTCCCCGGCTCGTTGAACAGTTCAAATGCATTTATATGTGTGAAAATACACATAAAACCGGACAAAACGTAAATTTTTCAATATTTTAATTCCGCTCCCCGGCCGGGTAGTCAAGATCAAATGCATTTTAAGCGTAAACACATACAATAAACGGCCAAACGTCGATTTTTTCAATATTCAGTTTCGTTCCCCGGCTCGTTGATCAAGTTCAAATGCATTTATGTGTGAAAAACCACATCAAACCGGCCCAAACGTCAATTTTTCAATTTTTAATTTCGTCCCGCGGGTAGATCAAGTTCAAATGCATTTTAAGCGTAAACAATACATAAAACGGCCAAAACGTCGATTTTTTCATATTTTCGTTTCGACCCGGCCGTGTAGATGAAATTCAAATGCTATTAAGCGTAAACACACTATAAACGGCCAAAACGTCGTTTTTTCAATATTTTCAGCTTCGTTCCCCGGCTCGTTGAACAGTTCAAATGCATTTAATGTGTGAAAATACAAATAAAACGGACAAAACGTCAATTTTTCAATATTTTTAATTTCGTCCCCGGCCGGGAGATTAAGATCAAATGCATTTTTAAGCGTAATACACACAGATAAACGACCAGAACGTCGATTTTTTCAATATTATCAGTTTCGTTCCCCGGCCTCGTGATCAAGTTCAATGCATGATGTGTGAAAATACACATCAAACCGGCCCAAACGTCAATTTTTCAATTTTTAATTCGATCCCCGGCCGGGTAGATCAAGTTCAAATGCATTTTAAGCGTAAAAACATACATATAACGGCTAATACGTCGATTTTTTCAATATTTTCAGTTTCGTTCCCTGGTCAGTTTGTTCAAATTCAAATGATTATTAAGCGTAAACACACATATATATGGCAATAATGACGATTTTTTAACTATTTTTAATTTCTTTCGCCGGCCAGGTTGATCATATTCTAATCATTTATAACGTGAAAATACACATACAACCGGCCACAACGGCAATTTTTCAATATTTTCAGTTTCGTTACTGGCCGTGTAGATAAAATTCTAATGCATTTTTAAGCGTAAACCCATCGTATAAACGGCCAAAAACGTATATATTTCAATATTTTCAGTTTCGTTCCACGGCCTCGTTGATCAAGTTCAAATGCATTTATATGTGTGAAAATCCACATAAACCGGCCAAAACGTCAATTTTGCAATATTTTTAATTTCGCTCCCCGGCCGGGTAGATCAAGTTCAAATGCATTTTAAGCGAAAACAATCATATAAACGGCTAATACGTCGTTTTTCAAATTTTCAGTTTCGTTCCTGGTCAGTTTGTTCAAATTCAAATGCATTTTAAGCGTAAACACACACATATAATGGCCAAAACGTCGATTTTTTCAATATTTTCAGCTTCGTTCCCCGGCCTCGTTGGAACAAGTTCAAAGCATTTATATGTGTGAAAATCCACATAAACCGGCCAAAACGTCAATTTTTCAATATTTTTAATTTTGCTCCCCGGCCGGGTAGATCCAGTTCACAGCTTTTAAGCGTAAAGACACACACTATACGGTAAAAACATCGATTTTTTCAATATTTTCAGTTACGTTCCCCGGCCTGGTTGATCAATTCAAATGCATTTATATGTGTCAAAATCCCAAGACCGGCACAACGTCAATTTTTCAATATTTTTAATTTCGCTCTCTCCGGTCGAGTCGATCAAGATCAAATGCATTTTTAAGCGTAAACACATACATATAAACGGCCAAAACGTCGATTTTTTCAATATTTTCAGTTTCGTTCCCCGACTCGTTGACAAGTTCAAATGCATTTATATGTGAAAATACACAAACCGGCCCAAACGTCATTTTTCATATTTTTAATTTCGATCCCCGGCCGTGTAGATCAAGTTCAAATGCATTTTTAAGCGTAAACACATACATATAAACGGCCAAAACGTCGATTTTTTCAATATTTTCAGTTTCGTACCCTGCCTGTAGATGAATTCAATGCATTATTAGCGTAAACACAACATATAACGGCCAAAACGTCGATTTTTTCAATATTTTCAGCTTCGTTCCCCCCTCGTTGAACAAGTTCAAATGCATTTATTGTGAAAATACACATAAAACCGGACAAAACGTCAATTTTTCAATATTTTAATTTCGCTCCCCGCCGGGTAGATTAAGAATTCAAAATGCATTTTTAAGCGTACACACAGATAAACGGACCAAACGTCGATTTTTTTCATATTACAGTTTCGTTCCCCGGCCTCGTTGATCAGTTCAAATGCATTTATATGTGTGAAAATACACATCAACCGCCCAAACGTCAATTTTTCAATATTTTAATTCGATCCCCGGCGGGTAGATCAAGTTCAAATGCATTTTTAAGCGTAAACACATAATATAAACGGCTAATACTCGATTTTTTTCATATTTTCAGTTTGTTCCCTGTCATTGTTCAAATTTAAATGTATTTTTAAGCGTAAACACATACGATAAACGGCCAAAACGTTATATAGTTTTCAATTATCAGTTCGTGTGTTCCCCGGCCTCGTTGATCAAGTTCAAATGCATTTATATGTGTGGAAAATACACATCAAACCGGCCCAAACGTCAATTTTTCAATATTTTTAATGGTCCCCGGCCGGGTAGATCAAGTTCAAATGCATTTTTAAGCGTAAACACATACATATAAACGCTATACGTCGATTTTTTCAATATTTTCAGTTTCGTTCCTGGTCAGTTTGTTCAAATTCAAATGCATATTAGCGAAACACACATATAAACGGCCAAAACGTCGATTTTTTCAATATTCAGCTTCGTTCCCCGGCCTCGTTGAACAAGTTCAAATGCATTTATATTGTGAAAATCCACATTACCCGGCCAAAACGTCAATTTTTCAATATTTTTAATTTTGCTCCCCGGCCGGGTAGATCCAGTTCAAATGCATTTTTAAGCGTAAAGACACACATTACGGTAAAACATCGATTTTTTTCAATATTTTCAGTACGTTCCCCGGCCTGGTTGATCAAATTCAAATGCATTTATATGTCAAAAATACACAAAGACCGGCCAAAACGTCATTTTCAATATTTTAATTTCGCCTCCGGTCGAGTAGATCAGATCAAATGCATTTTTAAGCGTAAACATACATATAAACGGCCAAAACTACGATTTTTTTCAATATTTCAGTTGTACCCGGCCGTTGTAGATGAAATTCAAATGCTTATTAAGCGTAACACACACATATAAACGGCCAAAACATCGATTTTTTTCAATATTTTCAGCTTCGTTCCCCGGCCCGTGGAACAAGTTCAATGCATTTAATGTGTGAAAATACACATAAAACCGGACAAAACGTCAATTTTTCATATTTTTATTTCGCTCCCCGGCCGGGTAGATTAAGATCAAATGCATTTTTAAGCGTAAATACACACAGATAAACGACCAAAACGTCGATTTTTTCAATATTTTCAGTTTCGTTCCCCGGCCTCGTTGATCAAGTTCAAATGCATTTATATGTGTGAAAATACACATCAAACGCCCAAACGTCAATTTTTCAATATTTTTAATTTCGCTCCCGGCCGTAGATCAAGTTCAAATGCATTTTTAAGCGTAAACACATACATAAAACGGCTAATACGTCATTTTTTCAATATTTTCAGTTTCGTTCCCTGGTCATTTGTTCATTTAAATGTATTTTAAGCGTAAACACATACGTATAAACGGCCAAAAACGTCAATTTTTCAATATTTTTAATTTCGCTCCCCGGCCGGGTAGATTAAGATCAAATGCATTTTTAAGCGTAAATACACACAGATAAACGACCAAAACGTCGATTTTTTCAATATTTTCAGCTTCGTTCCCCGGCCTCGTTGACAAGTTCACATGCATTTATATGTGTGAAATACGCATAAAAACCGGACAAAACGTCAATTTTTCATATTTTTAATTTCGCTCCCCGGCCGGGTAATTAAGATCAATGCATTTTTAAGCGTAAATACACACATAAACGACCAAAATGTCGATATTTTCATTATTTTCAGTTTCGTTCCCCGGCCTCGTTGATCAAATTCAAATGCATTTATATGTGTGAAAATACACATCAACCGGCCCAAACGTCATTTTTCAGTATTTTTTATTTCGCTCCCCGGCCAGGTAGATCAAGTTCAATGCATTTTTAAGCGTAAACACATACATATAAACGGCGCTACGTCGATTTTTTCAATATTTTCAGTTTCGTTTCCCCGGCCTCGTTGATCAAGTTTAAATGCATTTATATGGTGAAAATACACATCAAACGGCCAAACGCAATTTTCAATATTTTAATTTCGCTCCCCGGCCGGGTAGATCAAGTTCAAATGCATTTGTAAGCGTAAACACATACTATAAACGGCTAATACGTCGATTTTTCAATATTTTCAGTTCGTTCCCTGGTCAGTTTGTTCAAATGAAAATTTTTTAAGCGAAACATACGTATAAACGGCCAAAACGTCAATTTTTTAATATTTAATTCGCTCCGGCGAGTAGATCAAGATCAAATGCATTTTAAGCGTAAACACAAACATATAAACGGCCAAAACGTCGATTTTTTCAATATTTTCAGCTTCGTTCCCCGGCTCGTTGAACAAGTTCAAATGCATTTATATGTGTAAAATACACATAAAACCGGACAAAACGTCAATTTTTCAATATTTTAATTTCGCACCCGGCCCGATAGTAAGATCAAATGCATTTTAAGCGTAAATACACACAGATAAACGACCAAAACGTCGATTTTTTTAATATTTCAGTTCGTTCCCCGGCCTCGTGATCAAGTTTAAATGCATTATTATTGTTGGAAAATACATCAAACCGGCCACAAACGTCAATGTTTCAATATTTTAATTTCGCTCCGGCGGGTTAGATCAAGTTCAAATGCATTTTAAGCGTAAACACTAATATAAACGGCTAATACGTCGATTTTTTCAATATTTTCAGTTTCGTTCCTGGTCAGTTTGTTCAAATTAAATGTATTTTTAAGCGTAAACACATACGTATAAACCGGCCAAAACGTCGATATTTTCAATATTTTCAGTTCGTTCCACGGCATCGTGATCAAGTTCAAATGCATTTATGTGTGAAAATCCACATAAAACCGGCCAAAACGTCAATTTTTCATTTTTAATTTGCTCCCCGGCCGGGTAGACCAGTTCAAATGCATTTTAAGCGTAAAGACACACACATATACGGTAAAAACATCGATTTTTTCAATATTTTCAGTTACGTTCCCGGCCTGGTTGATCAAATTCAAATGCATTATATGTGTCAAAATACACAAAGACCGGCCAAAACGTCAATTTTTCAATATTTTAATTTGCTCCCCGGCCGGGTAGATCAAGTTCAAATGCATTTTTAAGCGTAAAACATACATATAAACGGCTAATACGTCGATTTTTTCAATATTTTCAGTTTCGTTCCCGGTCAGTTTGTTCAAATTTAAATGTATTTTAAGCGTAAACACAACATAAAACGGCCAAAACGTCGATTTTTTCAATATTTTCAGTTTCGTAACCTGGTCAGTTTGTTCAAATTAAAATGATTTTTAAGCGTAAAAAAACATATAAACGGCTAATCGTCGATTTTTTCAATATTTTCAGTTTCGTTCCGGCCGGGTTGTTCAATTTAAAATGCAAATATACGTGTGAAAATACACATAAAACCGGCCGAAACGTCGATTTTTTCGATATTTTCAATTTCGATCCCCGGCCGGGTAGATCAAGTTCAAATGCATTTTTAAGCGTAAATACACACGATAAACGACCAAAACGTCGATTTTTTAATATTTTCAGTTTCGTTCCCCGGCCTCGTTGATCAGTTTAAATGCATTTATATGTGTGAAAATACACATCAAACCCGGCCAAAACGTCAATTTTTCAATATTTTTAATTCCGTTCCACGGCCGTGTAGATGAAATTCAAATGCATCATTAAGCGTAAACACAAAATAAACGGCTAATACGTCGATTTTTCAATATTTCATTTCGTTCCCTGGTCAGTTGTTCAAATTTAAATGTATTTTTAAGCGTAACACATACGTATAAACGGCCAAAACGTCGATATTTTCAATATTTTCAGTTTCGTTCCACGGCCTCGTTGATCAAGTTCACATGCATTTATATGTGTGAAAATCCACATAAACCCGGCCAAAACGTCAATTTTTTAAAAATTTTTTTAATTTTGCTCCCCGGCCGGGTAGATCCAGTTCAAATGCATTTTAAGCGTAAAGACACAACATATACGTAAAAACATCGATTTTTTCAATATTTTCAGTTACGTTCCCCGGCCTGGTTGATCAAATTCAAATGCATTTATAGTGTCAAAATACACAAAGACCGGCCAAAAGTCAATTTTTCAATATTTTTAATTTCGCTCTCCGGTCGAGTAGATCAAGATCAAATGCATTTTTAAGCGTAAACAACATAAACGGCCAAAACGTCGATTTTTTCAATATTTTCAGTTTCGTACCGGCCGTGTATGAAATTCAAATGCATTATTAAGCGTAAACACACACATATAAACGGCCAAAACGTCGATTTTTTCAATATTTTCAGCTTCGTTCCCCGGCCTCGTTGAACAAGTTCAAATGCATTTATTATGTGGAAAATACACATAAAACCGGACAAAACGTCATTTTTCATATTTTTAATTTCGCTCCCCGGCCGGATAGATAAGATCAAATGCTTTTTAAGCGTAAATACACACAGATAAACCACCAAAACGTCGATTTTTTCAATATTTTCAGTTTCGTTCCCGGCTCGTGATCAGTTCAAATGCATTTATATGTGTGAAAATACACATCAAACCGGCCCAAACGTCAATTTTTCAATATTTTAATTTCGCTCCCCGGCCGGGTAAGATCAAGTTCAAATGCATTTTTAAGCGTAAACACATACATATAAACGGCTAATACGTCGATTTTTTCATTTTTCAGTTTCGTTCCCTGGTCAGTTTTCAAATTTAAATGTATTTTTAAGCGTAAACACATACGTATAAACGGCCAAAACGTCGATATTTTCAATATTTTCAGTTTCGTTCCACGGCATCGTTGATCAAGTTCAAATGCATTTATAGTGTGAAAATCCACATAAACCCGGCCAAAACGTCAATTTTTCAATATTTTAATTTGCTCCCCGGCCGGGTAGACCGTTCAAATGCATTTTTAAGCGTAAAGACACACATATCGGTAAAAACATCGATTTTTTCAATATTTTCAGTTACGTTCCCCGGCCTCGTTGAACAAGTTCAAATGCATTTATATGTGTGAAAATACACATAAAACCGGACAAAACGTCAATTTTTCAATATTTTAATTTCGCTACGGCCGGATAGATTAGATCAAATGCATTTTTAAGCGTAAATACACAGAGAAACGCACCAAAACGTCGATTTTTTCAATATTTTCAGTTTCGTTCCCCGGCCCGTTGATCAAGTTCAAATGCATTTTTGTGTGAAAATACACATCAACCGGCCCAAACGTCAATTTTTCAATTTCTAATTTCGCTCCCCGGCCGGGTAGATCAAGTTCAAATGCATTTTTAAGCGTAAACACTACATATAAACGGCTAATACGTCGATTTTTCAATATTTTCAGTTTCGTTCCCTGGTCAGTTTGTTCAAAGTAAAACGTATTTTAAGCGTAAAACCATACGTATAAACGCCAAAACGTCGATATTTTCCTATTTTCAGTTTCGTTCCACGGCATCGTTGATCAAGTTCAAATGCATATATGTGTGAAAATCCACATAAACCCGGCCAAAACGTCAATTTTTCAATATTTTAATTTGCTCCCCGGCCGGGTAGAGATCAGTTCAAATGCATTTTAAGCGTAAAGACACACACATATACGGTAAAAACATCGATTTTTTCAATATTTTCAGTTACGTTCCCCGGCCTGGTTGATCAATTCAAAAATGCATTATATGTGTCAAAATACACAAAGACCGGCCAAAACGTCAATTTTTCAATATTTTAATTTCGCTCTCCGGTCGAGTAGATCAAGATCAAATGCATTTTTAAGCGTAAACACATGCAATAAACGGCCAAAACGTCGATTTTGTCAATATTTTCAGCTTCGTTCCCCGGCCTCGTTGACAAGTTCAAATGCATTTATATGTGTGAAAATACACATAAAACCGGACAAAACGTCCATTTTTCAATATTTTTAATTTCGCTCCCCGGCCGGATAGATTAAGATCAATGCATTTTTAAGCGTAAATACACACAGATAAACGACCAAAACGTCGATTTTTTCAATATTTTCAGTTTCGTTCCCCGGCCTCGTTGATCAAGTTCAAATGCATTATATGTGTGAAAACACATCAAACCGGCCCAAACGTCAATTTTTCAATATTTTAATTTCGCTCCCCGGCCGGGTAGATAAGTTCAAATGCATTTTTAAGCGTAAACACATACATATAAACGGCTAATACGTCGATTTTTCAATATTTTCAGTTTCGTTCCCTGGTCAGTTTGTTCAATTTAAATGTATTTTTAAGCGTAAACAACACATCCGGTAAAAACATCGATTTTTTCAATATTTTCAGTTACGTTCCCCGCCTGGTTGATCAAATTAAATGCAGTATATGTGTCAAAATACACAAAGACCGGCCAAAACGTCAATTTTCAATATTTTTTAATTTTGCTCCCCGGCCGGGTAGATCAAGTTCAAATGCATTTTTAAGCGTAAACACATACATATAAACGGCTAATACGTCGATTTTTTCAATATTTTCAGTTTCGTTCCCTGGTCAGTTTGTTCAAATTTAAATGTATTTTTAAGCGTAAACACACACATATAAACGGCCAAAACGTCGATTTTTTCAATATTTTCAGTTTCGTAACCTGGTCAGTTTGTTCAAATTAAAATGTATTTTTAAGCGTAAACACATACATATAAACGGCTAATACGTCGATTTTTTCAATATTTTCAGTTTCGTTCCCCGGCCGGGTTGTTCAATTTAAAATGCATATATACGTGTGAAAATACACATAAAACCGGCCGAAACGTCGATTTTTTCGATATTTTCAATTTCGATCCCCGGCCGGGTAGATCAAGTTCAAATGCATTTTTAAGCATAAACACACACATATAAACGACCAAAACGTCGATTTTTTCAATATTTTCAGTTTCGTTCCCCGGCCTCGCTGATCGTTCAAATGCATTTATATGTGTGAAAATACACATCAAACCGGCCCAAACGTCAATTTTTCAATATTTTTAATTTCGTTCCACGGCCGTGTAGATGAAATTCAAATGCATCATTAAGCGTAAACACATACATATAAACGGCTAATACGTCGATTTTTTCAATATTTTCAGTTTCGTTCCCTGGTCAGTTTGTTCAAATTTAAATGTATTTTTAAGCGTAAACACATACGTATAAACGGCCAAAACGTCGATATTTTCAATATTTTCAGTTTCGTTCCACGGCCTCGTTGATCAAGTTCACATGCATTTATATGTGTGAAAATCCACATAAACCCGGCCAAAACGTCAATTTTTAAAAATTTTTTTAATTTTGCTCCCCGGCCGGGTAGATCCAGTTCAAATGCATTTTTAAGCGTAAAGACACACACATATACGGTAAAAACATCGATTTTTTCAATATTTTCAGTTACGTTCCCCGGCCTGGTTGATCAAATTCAAATGCATTTATATGTGTCAAAATACACAAAGGCCGGCCAAAACGTCAATTTTTCAATATTTTTAATTTCGCTCTCCGTCGAGTATATCAAATCAAATGCATTTTTAAGCGTAAACACCAACATATAAACGGCCAAACGTCAATTTTTCAATATTTTCAATTTCGTTCCCCGGCCATGTAGATGATATTCAAATGCATTTTAGCGTAAACACATACATATAAACGGCCGATATCTATATTTTCAATATTTTCGGTTTCGTTCCCCGGCCGTGTAGATAAAATTCAAATGCATTATTAAGCGTAACACACACATATAAACGGCCAAACTTCGATTTTTTCAATATTTTCAGTTTCGTTCCCCGGCCTGGTTGATCAAATTCAATTGCATTTATGTGTCAAAATACACAAAGACCGGCCAAAACGTCAATTTTTCACTATTTTTAATTTCGCTCCCCGGCCAGGTATATCAAATTCAAATGCATTTTTAAGCGTAAACACATACATATAAACGGCCAAAACGTCGATTTTTTCAATATTTTCAGTTTCGTACCCGGCCGTGTAGATGAAATTCAAATTCATTATTAAGCGTAAACACACACATGTAAACGGCCAAAACGTCGATTTTTTCAATATTTTGAGTTTCGTTCCCCGGCCTCGTTGTCAAGTTCAAATGCATTTATGTGTGAAAATACATCAAACCGGCCAAAACGTCGATTTTTGCAAGATTTTCAGTTTCGTTCCCTGGTCAGTTTGTTCAAATTCAATGTATTTTTAAGCGTAAACACATACATATACACGGCCAAAACGTCGATATTTCAATATTTTCAGTTTCGTTCCCCGGCCTCGTTGATCAAATTCAAATGCATTATATGTGTGAAAATACACATCAAACCGGCCAAAACGTCAATTTTTCAATATTTTTAATTTCGCTCCCCGGCCAGGTAGATCAAATTCAAATGCATTTTTAAGCGTAAACACATACATATAAACGGCCAAAACGTCGATTTTTTCAATATTTTCAGTTTCGTACCCGGCCGTGTAGATGAAATTCAAATGCATTATTAAGCGTAAACACACACATATAAACGGCCAAAACGTCGATTTTTTCAATATTTTCAGTTTCGTTCCCCGGCCTCGTTGATCAAGTTCAAATGCATTTATATGTGTGAAAATACACAAAACCGGCCAAAACGTCGATTTTTGCAAGATTTTCAGTTTCGTTCCCTGGTCAGTTTGTTCAAATTCAATGTATTTTTAAGCGAAACACATACATATACACGGCCAAAACGTCGATATTTTCAATATTTTCAGTTTCGTTCCCCGGCCTCGTTGATCAAATTCAAATGCATTTATTGTGTGAAAATACACATCAAACCGGCCCAAACGTCAATTTTTCAGTATTTTTTATTTCGCTCCCCGGCCAGGTAGATCAAATTCAAATGCATTTTTAAGCGTAAACACATACATATAAACGGCCAAAACGTCGATTTTTCAATATTTCAGTATCGTTCCCCGGCCGTGTAGAGAAATTCAAATGCATTATTAAGCGTAGACACACACTATAAACGGCCAAAACGTCAATTTTTCAGATTTTTTATTCGCTCCCCGGCCAGGTAGATCAAATTCAATGCATTTATATGTGTGAAAATACACATAAAACCGGACAAACCGTCAATTTTTCAATATTTTTAATTTCGCTCCCGGCCGGGTAGATCAAGTTCAAATGCATTATTATGCGAACACACAATATAAACGGCCAAAACGTCGATTTTTCAATATTACAGATTCGTTCCCCGGCCTCGTTGATCAGGTTCAAATGCATTTATAGTGTGAAGATACACATCAAACCGGCCAAAAAGTCAATTTTTTAAGGTACGTTCATAGTCATAGTGGGGGTAAATTTACGGAAATTTGTCAGTTAGACTTGAAGCAGCACACGTATGGAGCAATTAGGAGTTGTATTATTTTTGGAATAGCGGCATCGCACCTGGTATAATTTTGTAATTAATTAGGCGTGTTTGTTTGTTAATTCATTCATTACGTTACATTATAATTTGTACTTATTTTCTAATTATGACTTAATTATGAATGCTCAAATGATTTGAAGTTACGCATCAATGATGTTTGTTAATATTATTAAGGTTTTAAAGGTATTGTATTATAATTACATAATTTATTGATAAAATAAAATTTTTTTAATAATTCTAATTATACAGATTTAGTTACAAGTTAGTGTATCGTTGAAATTTTGTCAAATTTTTACAAGCAAAAACTTTCTTGCATTACATTATGTAAACACTCACTTACACGCGCGCACACACACACACATAGTTTTGTGTGTTTTATTCAATTAGTTCAGAATGATCAAAGTGGAACTTTTCTTTTATAACACGAGGATACATTTAAAATTATAAATTCAATAATATAAAAGTAATGCAAAACTAGTGAAATATTGAGGTAGATCATTTTTTGTTTTTTATACTGCTGCATTAATAATTTGATATACGAATTTCTTATTCGTCTCGAAATTTTTTGCTGTAGCACGTGAAGACATTTTTTTGTAACCACATTGTTTATGAAATTTCATCGAATAGGTAATTGATCTTAAGTTACAATAAAATTAAATAAATAAGTTATATAATATAGTAATAAAATAAATAGAGGTCGTATTTTCCGAGTTTTCTTAAAATTTCATCATAAATTTCACTACTTAGATTTCATTAAGGGCGATGTGGAGGGTAAGACAAGTTTTAGTCCGGTCAGTAAGTTATTAGGTTTGATAATTAGATTTATCTAAATGGTGGCGCTATAGTTTTGCTAAGCAAAATTGTGCAAACTAGCAGTAAGTAAACAAGTTAATGCCATATATCGACGCCTGTAATTAATTATATATATATAGATATATATATATATATATATGCGTAGCACATTGTTGGATTATTAAATGTGTGTGTACAACCTTATTTGTACTAATACATAATTCCTTGGCGATTGGTAAGATACGGTAGATGGCACTATTTTGAAGTGTATGTAGCATTACTTTGAGGATTCGATTCGCAACTAACCGAGGTGAAAGGTTGTATTGGGAATATAAGAGATAAATATTAAAATTAAAATAAGAAAAAGCATCACGAATTTGATCGGACGAATTATAATTAATAAAAAGAAAAGATTGAGTTAACCACTATAACCGAGAGGGCCACCGATGACTCGCAGTGTCCGTATAATAGTTATGAGTTCAGGATGGAATTAGAAGTGAAGGATAAATACAGTTATAATTCGAGCGATTGAAAAATGTAACTAACAGTTATTGGAATTGAAAACTCTCAATTAATGAAATCAAAGTAACAAAAGAAGATGCGAAGAATCAGAAGAAGATAATTATAAAGGCAATGTAAGTGCTACTAAAAAACTAGCTAACGATCAAAATAAAGAAAAACTTGAAATGGACTCGTCCAATTTGATAGATAATTCATCGATTAGTGAAGCAACGAAAATGAACCCGTCCAATTTTACAGGCTTGTCGAATTGGATAAATATGTACTAAGAAAGGAAGGCAAATAATGTAAGTAATACAGATGATATTCATAAATCGAACTTAAAAAAAGAAATATATAACGATAAAAATAAAGGTCCGTTTGGTGTTTGTTGCAAATTTATTAAACCAAAAGCAGAAGAATTGAATCCTTTTAACGTGGGCAACATTATATATGAATATACAAAGATAACTGACATAAAAAGAAAAAGTAAATTTATGTTTGAGATTATCTGTGATACTAAAGAAGAGGAAAAGAGACTGATAATGGACACAAGCCTAAGTAAACATGACCTAGAAAAGTATATTCTCACATATAGAAAAGTTAGAAGAAGTATTAGGAACGTTCCTACAAATATAAACAAAATTGATATTATGGAGAGTAATCTCTGATGTTGATGTGGTAGATATTAAAAGACTAAACAGAAGAAATAAGGATTCGACGTCTAGTGAAAACAGGTGGATTCCAAGTAAATCTATTTTGATCACATTATCAGGTCAAGTTTTGCCTAAAAATATATGTTTTTTCAATAAGATGTTTTGTTGAACCGTATGTTGTTCGTCCAATACAATGTTTTAATTGCTTCAAATTCGGACATACTAGCAAAAGATGTAAAGAGACACCTATATTATTGTGTGCGGAGAAGAAAAATGAATTAAAAATATGCAATAAAATGCAAGAAGCAATAATAATAAATTAGATTTTATTAACTTTTGTGATAAATATAAGGAATACGACTTTATAGTTATATTGAATCATGGTTGAATAAAGATAGAACATTTCATATTAATGGATACTTGTCTTATCGTTTTGATAGAGATCCTGACAGAGGTGAAACAGGTGTTTTTAATTTTGATAAGAAACAATCTTATGTCGGAAAGTTTGGAGTTGGATATAAATTTGGATAGCTTGGAGATTGCAGCAGTTGTATGACTATTCGTGCCAGCACGAGTGAGATTCTTATACTCGGATGTTAAACGTCATCTATAGCAGGTAATGATGTCTATAGAAGAATTAAATGCATTAATCGATAAGGTAAAATATTATGAAAGATTTTTATATTGGATGATTTCAACGCCCACAATTTTTATGGGGAAGTAATAGATGTTGCACTAGTGGTGAGAACGTTGCTAAATGTTTTGAAGCTGATGAATTTTTTTTATTAAATAATTTTGATCTAGCACATTTTTATTACCAGAGTGAGGATAATGTGTTAAAATTTTCGAATATAGATCTTTCCTTTACATCTATTCATTTTGCTTTGAAGGCTAGTTGGAGGGTTCTCGACGACTCTTGGGGTAGTGACCACTTTTCTATTAAAATAGAAATTAATGAAAAATTTAAAATTGTAGAAAAATTGTTTATAGATATAAATTAAATAAAGTTATTTGGAATCAATTTTAATGAACATTTGGAAAAATAAAAAAATTATTTTAATATTTTAGAATTTATTAATGTGAATGTATATTTTTAGATATGAAAAATTTGTTGAAATTATAAATAACTGTATTATGATTCATACAAAATTAATAAAAATAAAACAAATGTAAATAATAATTGCATAAATAATAATAAAAATGGTAAAAGAAAGGGTGAAATATGGTGGTCTGAAGATTGTCGTAGAATGATTAGGAAAAGAAAAGCTAGTTTTAAATCAATGAAATTTTAAGTAATTTAGAAAAATATTGAATACAAAAAAATATGTGCAGAAACAATAAGATGAACTTTAAAACAAGCAAAAAAAGATTCTTTTAGCAAATTAAAATTAAATTATTGAGAATTATCGTATTGTTGTACAAGATGAAAGAAAA
>JANSJX010000747.1:0-18013 GCA_026168455.1 Theocolax elegans | reverse complement strand
CATATTCGTATATACAGTATACTAATGTATGTTCACCCTCGCGGTGGTTGGATAAATGATCAAAATTCTAGATCGCCCACTACAGAGACGAGCCACGCACATCCGCAGATGAGGTTGGCCCTGCTACGAAAACGTTCCAACACCAATAATAGTCGATACACCGACCATTTCTGGCGGATGAGAGTTCTATCAACGTTGATCGAGTGATACGTAACTAAACGAGGCGGCTGCCGATAAATGTTACCAGAGGGAGACGATAAGCTGCCGACGACCATCAACATGCGACAGTCGGTAATATTACCCACCATCGATAAGGAGTGAAACTGTCTTACCGACATACGGCAAATCTTCCTCGATTCAAGATGGCGACAACTGAGCGCGGGCCGGCACGTAAACAACGTGCCTCGCGACCGTTTCCCCGGGTGTGCGCGATCCCCACCGGCGGGAGTAGTACCCGGGTACTACCGCGGAGTGATGCGCGTCCGGAGGTGCGCGCACGCACCTGACAAGGCTCCTCAGGCGACGCGGTACACGGCGAATCCCTCCATAACGCCGATGTCAACAAACGCTCACGGAGAGCATCTCATAAGTATTTATGTATACGCGTAAGTGTTTTTATCTATAAATGTTTATATTAATTAATTATCTGTTTTTTATCAATCGAACATATACTTCCCTTCCACAACTTTCTCTCTCTCTCTCCTCAACACATAACCCTCCTTACCTTGTTTATTACAAGTAAACAATGTCTGTTTATATTTATTTAATTTATTATCTATAAATTATTATTACTAATTCCACCTATTCCTTATCCCTATTAATACTTGCTTCTTGTAATATTTAATCTATATTCTCTTCTTTCTCCTTTTCCAATTAATAATCTACACACCCATCCGTTATCATTTTCCTTACATCTCCCTACTTATATTATTGTTAATATTTATAAGCTCCCTATATAATTTTCCATGATACCTGTCCTTACTAGTAATTATTTATTTAATAAATATCCATATTAATATATTTCTCTTTTTCAGATGCAGCGTGCCAAGGAGTACCTGTCACCGAGGGAACCCAGGACACGCTGATCCAAGGACCACCTACTGGACCTTCGCATCAACTCAAGAGGACAACTAGGTAAGTACAATTCATTAATATAATGCATCTATGTAATAATTAATACTAATAATATATATATATTATTTTCAGGAGGCCTCGGTGATGTACCCACATCACAAGTTTAAAAGACTTTTTCGATGAGTGAGACCTTCATTACCACCCTCCGTGTCATCCATCCTTCCAGCTGTGTCGTTCGACCATAAAACAGTTGTCAGATGTGACTCTTTTGCAGCACTACCATAATTCAATAAAGTTTCAATGTACGCTCGATAAGCATAAGAATTATTCGGTGGTGATACCGGTTTTGAGTTGAAAAACACATCAACCTGATTAAATAGTGAGTGCATAAAATTATTTACCGGACCAGATTTTTTAATTCAGCCTCAACACCTTCTGCATACGTGTCCGTAGAAGGTTTAAGTGAAACTCGCAAACTCAACATTGTGTGAGCAAGGTCCAAATATTCGTCACCATTTCCAGGTATTACAAATTCTATCGGTGAATCATTTGTCAACGATGCTATCGGTTTATATTGTATCCAGTGCGATCCTTCAATGGTCGTTTGCGTTGGTGGAATTTCAAATAACAATAATTCCGATTTAAGACACTCGCAGGATTGTGTATGTAAGAAAGCCATTGCTAACCGAAAATGTCTCTTGTTGTACGAGTGTAATGTCTATTTTTGGTTTTGTTAGTTTGCTTCTTATTCTTCTTCCTCTTTGCGACTTTACCTCCTCTTGACTTACGTGCTTTTTTCGATTTTCTACTTTTCGAGCGTTTGACTTGTCTCCCCACTGTACCAGACATCAACTGTAACGCTCCGTCAATTCTTTGTCTTTTATATCCCGACCCTCCATCAATTTATCAATTTTTTCATTTGCTTTTCTCTTTAGATTCTCACCAGATCACGCATACGATTATTAATGATTCTCTCAATGGCGAATTGTGTGTCGCTACATCAGACATGATATTTATTCCGGTTCGCAATGCTTCTTTCCCAACAGCTTTAGCTCCCCTCGACAAAAGGGGGAAAACTCTGCGAAAAATACCGGCGAGAAAAGATCCGATACCGCCGTGACCTTTCTGATAGGGATATCCAGCGTAAATCCGTCCGACACCACCACTGCTACCGCATCCAACTTGTAAATTAAATATTCCTCGTAACGTTCCATGATTTTTATTTAGTCAACTCGTTTAAAGTGCAGCGTTGCTGTCAACGTGCCGTAATCAAATGGTATCGATACTCCGTGCTGATCTCTTATATCAATTTCAATGGTTTGAAAGTTGTTGAATAACAGTGGTAAGTACATGGATGGTGAGAAACTTTTTAATCTCATTCCACCGTACTTATAATCGTCGATATTTAACGATACAGCTCTTAATAATCGTGTCTGTACATCCCCGGTTACGTATGGTTCACAGATATCTGTACTATATCATCAACATGTCTGGTAAACAACTCGCAAGATTAGCGGGACAATCGGGAAATTATCAATTATCTTTATCAACATAAATAAATTCGTTGTGCTCATTCCGGAAATCAAATCCAAGAGTTTTTTCTAACTTTTCTCGGAAAAATGTATCTGGTGTACCAGTTCCGAACAATATTCTTGATGGCATATTCGACGTACCGATGTGTACCCACCTCGTTCAACGCTAAACTTTAAATGGCCTTTAAGGCAATGCAATTCATTGATTTTCCTCTACCAAACTTTCAATACTTTTGGTAAACCCCGCGTCGTATATACGATACATCGTCAACGGTAAATGAGCTGGAGCTTAGTGTATCAATTACATCGATAGCCGAGATTCTTGATTTAGCCGGCGGTGGTGCGATACGCATATGTACCGATCTCTCCTCCTCCGACGTAAAGTGTTGGAATGTGAGCGGTATCTGAATCTCTGAGAGAGCAACGTTCCACGAGCCTTGTAAACGAATAGTTTGCGGTAGCTGTGTAACAAAGTGTGTTGTTGTGTTATCAGGAAAAAATTGTATACTACTGTTGCTCGGTAAGACGACGTAAAATTGATCTTTCATCATCTTGTTTCAGCAATATCGCTAGCCTTTACCCACGAATTAAATTTTTCAGGATAACCTTTCCAACTTACAAAATATTCTTTTAACCGACCTCGTCCTCGCGACTTCAAGATTTGATCGATTTCAAAAACTTTATTCGTAAAATCCAATCTTACTTTGCAAAGCTCCTCCCCGTAAAAATACCCATCAATTTCTTCACCGGCCAGATCTTTTAAAAAATACACAACCGGATAACGATATGTTGAAATTCTGTAAATCTTGAAAACTTCCTCAGACCATCCGCCCTCGTATGCTTTTGCAAAAACGTTTCTCGCGCGACTGACACTAACCGAAAATGTCTCTTGTTGTACGAGTGTAATGTCTATTTTTGGTTTTGTTAGTTTGCTTCTTATTCTTCTTCCTCTTTGCGACTTTACCTCCTCTTGACTTACGTGCTTTTTTCGATTTTCTACTTTTCGAGCGTTTGACTTGTCTCCCCACTGTACCAGACATCAACTGTAACGCTCCGTCAATTCTTTGTCTTTTATATCCCGACCCCTCCATCAATTTATCAATTTTTTCATTTGCTTTTCTCTTTAGATTCTCACCAGATTCACGCATACGATTATTAAATGATTCTCTCAATGGCGAATTGTGTGTCGCTACATCAGACATGATATTTATTCCGGTTCGCAATGCTTCTTTCCCAACAGCTTTAGCTCCCCTCGACAAAAGGGGGAAAACTCTGCGAAAAATACCGGCGAGAAAAGATCCGATACCGCCGTGACCTTTCTGATAGGGATATCCAGCGTAAATCCGTCCGACACCACCACTGCTACCGCATCCAACTTGTAAATTAAAATATTCCTCGTAACGTTCCATGATTTTTATTTAGTCAACTCGTTTAAAGTGCAGCGTTGCTGTCAACGTGCCGTAATCAAATGGTATCGATACTCCGTGCTGATCTCTTATATCAATTTCAATGGTTTGAAAGTTGTTGAATAACAGTGGTAAGTACATGGATGGTGAGAAACTTTTTAATCTCATTCCACCGTACTTATAATCGTCGATATTTAACGATACAGCTCTTAATAATCGTGTCTGTACATCACCGGTTACGTATGGTTCACAGATATCTGTATATATCATCAACATGTCTGGTAAACAACTCGCAAGATTAGCGGGACAATCGGAAATTATCAAATTATCTTTATCAACATAAATAAATTCGTTGTGCTCATTCCGGAAATCAAATCCAAGAGTTTTTCTAACTTTTCTCGAAAAATGTATCTGGTGTACCAGTTCCGAACAATATTCTTGATGGCATATTCGACGTACCGATGTGTACCCACCTCGTTCAACGCTAAACTTTAAATGGCCTTTAAGGCAATGCAATTCATTGATTTCCTCTACCAAACTTTCAATACTTTTGTAAACCCCGCGTCGTATATACGATACATCGTCAACGGTAAATGAGCTGGAGCTTAGTGTATCAATTACATCGATAGCCGAGATTCTTGATTTAGCCGGCGGTGGTGCGATACGCATATGTACCGATCTCTCCTCCTCCGACGTAAAGTGTTGGAATGTGAGCGGTATCTGAATCTCTGAGAGAGCAACGTTCCACGAGCCTTGTAAACGAATAGTTTGCGGTAGCTGTGTAACAAAGTGTGTTGTTGTGTTATCAGGAAAAAATTGTATACTACTGTTGCTCGGTAAGACGACGTAAAATTGATCTTTCATCATCTTGTTTCAGCAATATCGCTAGCCTTTACCCACGAATTAAATTTTTCAGGATAACCTTTCCAACTTACAAAATATTCTTTTAACCGACCTCGTCCTCGCGACTTCAAGATTTGATCGATTTCAAAAACTTTATTCGTAAAATCCAATCTTACTTTGCAAAGCTCCTCCCCGTAAAAATACCCATCAATTTCTTCACCGGCCAGATCTTTTAAAAAATACACAACCGGATAACGATATGTTGAAATTCTGTAAATCTTGAAAACTTCCTCAGACCATCCGCCCTCGTATGCTTTTGCAAAAACGTTTCTCGCGCGACTGACACGAACCGAATCACCAACTCTATATTTAACATGTTTAATTACATCAGGTTGCTGTTTCGATTCGTATCGGTGCTTCAAATTTTTACGTGCCTCTGCGGCATTGTGTATGGTGACTGAGGCTGGTTTCATTTGGATAGCTGAATGTTTTGTATGATTATAAGCATCGACTATATTTCCTAATACATCGATATAACGCCTGGTATTGGTATGAGTAAAGAATCGCCATATTCGTTCTTTAATTGTTCTTATAACTCTTTCAACGATAGCTGCTTTAATGTCAGGACTACGTACGATTCTGTAGATTATATCTTCTTTTTCGAGGACTTGTTGGAATTCGCGGTTCGTAAATTCGCGACCTTTATCGGTCTGCAGACATATCGGTTTTCGTCCTCCAGTCCTGGTTAAAATAATTTCAAAAGCTTTAGCGACGTTATTACCACTTTTCGTCCCTACCGGCTCTATCCATACATATTTGCTAAGAACATCTATAACGGTCAAAATATAAGTGAATCCATCGTTGTACGTTTTCAATAATCTCAAATCCATTAAATCGGCTTCCCAAACATCATCAATATTGCGAACGTTATAACTACGTCGAACGAATCTACGTCTAACAAATTTGTGTTTATTGTATGCATCCTGACTCTCGAGCCATTCAATCACACGTTCCGAGTTAAACGTTTTACGGGTGGTTTGTAACAATTTGTCAGCTCCAGCGTATGCGGTAGATCTTGGTAAACCATAATACAAGAGTTCCAATTGATTATTCATGATTCTTAGCCTCTTTTGATAAGGTTTTTTGTTTTTTATTCTTTTTCTTATTGTTACGCTTGATTGCTTTCTTAATACGTCCAAAAAATTTTTCGAACGTGATTTTACTAACCATACAGCAAGCAGTCATCATCGCCAGAGTTCTTTCATCGCTCGGAGTATCCCCCGCCAACATACGTGAAAAAGCACGTTCAGCCAAAACTCGATCGGCCTGATTTCGATTCGTCTTCTTATCAGCGTAGGCAATATCGTGTTCTCGACAAGCATCGTCCAATGGATTGATTCCAATTTCACCACGTTCGAGACGTTCGACTAGTTTTGTACCTGGACCACAAAATTTATAGCCGGGTACATGCATTTCAAAAGGAAGTAACTCGATCATCGAGTCTAGTACACTCTTTTCGTCATCCATTTTTAACTTTACTTCCCCGCTAGTCGCTGCCATGAATTCAATAATAGATTACCTGGTCTCACAGGTGTCTTAACCCTATTAATACGCGGAGTACGATCTTCCTCGTCCGAGCTACTCGTAGAGATGGAACTCGCTTTCCTTTTTAAATGATTGGCACTATCAGTGTCAGTTTTTGGTAGTTTAGGCGCGTGTGTTTCATCCGATGACGAACTTGACGATAACGATTTCTTTGCGACCTCTCTCCAAACGCGTTCGTTTCCAATGTATTCTCTGGGAACCGATGCACGACGAAGCAATGACGCAAACTGAGCGCTACCCTGTGGAGGCGTTCTTTTTCTATTTCTTACGGCGTCATTTACCAGATCGATAATGTTCATACCCTTCATCGGTGCGCCATCTATGATCATTTTACCTCTATCATTCCACGATATATTTTCGTGACTTCTCAGATGATGTAATAAATTATCAGCCATTTTTTTAAACTTGACGGGAACGGTCTCAATCACGCATTCGTCGATAGCTTTTTTTTCTGCCTCGTCTTCTCGTGGTCTTTTCGTCACCTCATCATCGCCAAAATCATTTATTTCTTTCAATTGGTCGTGACGAGTGTCGCTGTTTCTAAAATGAAGATATCTTTGTAAAACTTGGCTGTAAAGATACCATTTTTCTCTCTCGTCTTTGTACGT
This sequence comes from Theocolax elegans, assembly GCA_026168455.1. Lineage (NCBI taxonomy): Eukaryota > Metazoa > Arthropoda > Insecta > Hymenoptera > Cerocephalidae > Theocolax > Theocolax elegans. Next base: position 10,945 of record JANSJX010000747.1, on the reverse strand, counting down.
ATTGGAATTTAAAATATCCTTCATTTCTTCATCGAGTCTACTCATGGTCGTACCAGGTGTTTGTACGGAATTCATACCGCTGTCAAATGCACATTGTTGCCTCATACGCTCCACATTCTCGTACGGGACGAGAACCATTTTTCGAGCATGCTCCATACCGTTGATCACTTAGTCACAAGACTTGCTAAAACCGTACCAATTAATGGTGCAAGTAAAGCTGGTAAAAATCCTCCACGTTGCACAATGAGTTTCTTTTTACGATTAATATTTATTCTCGGTTCAGCTAGTTTTCTCAAAACAGTTGTGTGTTTACGTAATTGGGACTTGTGATTCTTACTAAGTGGTACGTTTCCAGCTAATACATTCAATGCGCACTCGCAAATATGTTTTATCAGTTTAGGATCTGCTTTGTTGAGTAAAGCCTTTCGTTGCTCGTCTTTCAAATGGTACAGAGCCCGTAAAATTACTGTAACTTTATTACTGAAAGGTGAGCGTTGACGACTTTTCGACGCCATTACACCGACACGACTGGTACGCAGTTTGTAAAGTCGCAGAGTTTTATCTTTTTCTTCTGCATGTAGACGCATTGATGGTCGTCTTCGGGAAAGATTGTTATACGGAATCGACAATTATCAGGTGTATCCTGCTTCAAATCGAATAAGAGGTATCCGTAGGGTTGACTAGTCGCGTCCTCGTACGCTTCCCGTATGAATCGCGGATCTTCGGGACAGATTTGACGAGCGAGGTGGTGTATCTGAGCGCGATCGCGTAAGTTTCGAAATAGTACCATGTAGTGCGTATTTAGGGATATGTCGCGCTGTCCCTTACCCTGATGAAAGATGTTTTGAGTTATAAATATCACGCTCAAATTGTTGTGATGACTCCCTTTTGTAAATAGATTAACGATCGCGCCTCCATCCGTCGATGATTCTCTCATCAAATCGTCGATAATTATCAATTTTGATCGAGGATCGTTTGCGTAGTCACTGATTTGCGGTAATCCTTCTCGAAATTCTATTTGCTTTCCCAAATCTCTGTATCCCCGTTGCCATTCGGCGTAATACAAAATTTTACGATCGATTCGTGTATCGCACATTCGCTCGAGATTTTTAAGAAATTTTTTAACAAACACTGTCTTTCCACAACCTGTGGGACCACTTAGTATCGCTGTAAATGGATGTTTCCATCTCGTGTCCATGATGACGACTGATTACATGTACGTGGAAATGAAGTATTCGTACCGTGAATCTCGTACCTCGAACGAGGAGCTCGCGAACCGCAGTGGGGCCCCCGCGCGCAACCGCTTACGAGCGTTTTGCGATCGAGCTCGTCTACGTTCGCGCGGTCAAACGAGCTCGTATAACATCGCGCCCCGCTCGTGTACACGCGCCCAAAAACCTCGAGCTACCGCACAGATGATCTTATGTCTCGTTTGAGCGATTCAGACATTTGATAGAAATACAAAATTAATTTTTAATAATTTAATGAAATTTATAATTAGTAAAACGCGTATTTTTTTTACGTTGTACATCGTCGTTAGAAGGTGAAAATAAAAAAAAAAATGTAAGGTGAATGTAAGAGAGTGAAATGGGTAAAAATATCTTTCATCAAATCGTTTATTAGCAAGTAGAGTTGATACATCGATCAATTTTTCTAATTACATTTTTTTATAATTATCTTTTTTTTTACACATTCTGATGGTATTAGTAGAAAAATTTTCGGAGTACTTTTTCCATTGAGATTTTGTGTGGATACCGTCTTTCTTTCCCTCCTTTTTAACAATTAGTGGTATCTGATCTGGTTTACTCTTATTTTGACCCATTTTGGATTACGAAAAATGAAATTTAGTAACTTTGGACTGTCAAGTAGGGAACAGGTATTATTCGATTCTGCGTAAATTACAGACCGTTGATTGCATCGGATGTAAAAGTGCACTATATCTTTCTCCCAAATCGTTATAAGGCGTACGTACTCTTGCAGGAGTCCATGCACGTGTGGATGTACAAAGTAAAATGATGCTTGTACTTTATCTCAACAATGTTTATACTTCTTGCCATCAACCTTCTTGATTCTTGTCAGCATTTGTATCCATACGGGTAACTTTTATACAGGTTCACAAATCTTCTTTTACCGTAAACAGGTTTACAGTTTTTCGTCTCGTCCTGCGTTACGACGTCGTGAAAACGCGTTCTTCTAATAGCCGATGAAGTTAACGTTATCTCATTCGTACTTGCAGTGATCATTTCCCGTATACTATCATAGTTCACTCGTTGACTGTTTGTATAATTTAAACGAATTCCTTTTACTTTACACACGCATTCTTCGCCATTTGGAGTTTTGTACTTGTATGCGTAAAATTTTGGCCCCCCTGAAATAAAAGATGTAATGTAGGTTCCTATTCCTTTGTCAGCCAATTCATCGGTAAGATCTCCAAGCATGTTACCGAGCGGTAAATCTTTATCACTCTTTCTACTCACATAGAGTACAGAGTCAGTGTCGTAGTAGAGAACGCGTTCTCCTAATTCGTTCAAGTACCCAAATAATTTCAGACGGGCTTGAGATGTCGTGAAAGCAGCAACGACTACGCTCGTAGTGTGTGATGGTCTGAGGGAATCACTTTTATATTGCCAATTTACGTACAGTGTATCATCGTTTACGGGTAAAATTGAATTCACATCAATTTCCACACTGGTAAGCAGCTCTACCAATCTCTGCGGTTGTGTAATCACCTCCCTTTTTGGCTTATTTTCACGCTGAGCCAACTTACCCCACAGAGAATTTAAAGATAATTTTGCCACGGATCTTAATCCGGGGTTAAACTTAATGTTACTTTTGTTTAATCGTATACCTTCTTTACGCTCAATATTTGTTATATACTGATTCTTTTCCTCATCGGTAACACAGTCTGGTGGATATCCTGAAGCTTCGTTTTTATCTTTGTAAAACCCATCTATATATCGTGCAAATATACCGCCATTCTGCGTTTTAGGGTCATACTGTGTCATTTTATATTGCCAAATTTCGTGTACTGCATGAACAACGTAGCCTAATTCGACAGCTTTTTTAACTTCTTCGGATACCCAAGTTCCTTGCAGAAGTCGTTCTAGCGGATCTTCATGAGGGCAATCAGTTTGTGTCATTTCTTCGCAACACGAACGACACAATGGGAAAATTAGCTTACCATGCATTCTCACAGGAAGAACTGGATGGTACAAATTTCTCGGAGGTAACACATCGCACATAATCAATCCGTCGACTTTCGATACATCGAGTGCGTGTCCTATAAGTTTTTGACATTCTTCTTCTCCTACATACAATTTTGGATGACCTATGGGATATTTTCCTCTTTTACATATGTACGGATAGAGTGAGCAAACATCAACGTATCTAATCTTTTCCTCTTCATTGCAGTCGTATACTTTTACCGTGTTACCCGTACGTCCACCAAAGAAAGCATCATGGGGATCTAGTGGTTTTCGATCTAATAAACTACTTATTTCTCGTAGAAATTGTTTCATTTCTGCACTTTCGGAAACTTTCTTCTTAAATACACACTCCCAAATTTCGATTAATTCATAATTACCGGCTCTGATTTTTTCAGAAATGACGTTGGTTTTTTCGAATCTATCATCCATCGATTGACCGTCCGATAAAATTTCATCTCTATTTATTTTGTAACATCGCGGACAGCCATGCCAATAGCATCCATGGAATTGGAGAACTATACCATTATGGGTTTCATGTTCAGTGGGAACACAGTAACCGTCCACTAGAATACCCTCTATTATTTTCTTTTCTCGGCATCGACCAGCGTGTGCAATTTCTCTGTTTAATTCCTTTTTCTCCATCCAATATAACCATTGAATCGCTTTGATAGATTGATTATCTGCACGTCGGTACCCTCCTATTGGAATTAGGCCTATCTGATTCTTCTTTAAAAAATTCTTTCTATAAACATGCATGCATGCCGAAGCAATTGTAGAACATTCCACGAATGGGTCTACATCGTACTTTATGAATGTTGATCGAAAATTCAAGCAAGCCAACCTCAGAATGTTCACGTCTTGCTTACAATATTTTACAATTTCTTTTTGAAAATCAAAAATATATCCCGCCTCCTGTTGTTCTCTATACCACGACAAAAAATTTTCTCTTTCGTTAGGATGCATACTATCTGGAGCGTACATTTCCAAAGACGGTAACGGTCCAATATAAGATTGGTGTTCTTGTGTGTTGAATAAGTGAGGAAACGTACCTTTTTCAATTCCAGATAAGCCGTATGCTTTTGGCAAAGTACTCAGCGGCATGTGGAAGTAATTTAAACTGTCGATAAATTTAATATTCTTAAACTCCATCAAAATGATTTTGGATCCATTCAAAATTACAGTTGGTTTGATACGACCGCTACGTTTCTCCACAAGATATTTAAATATAAATTGAGCATCAAACCCTTGAGAATTGTGGGCAATACAGACAACCTTTTTGAATATTTTTCGAGGAGTCAAAGCGAGTTCAACCAGTTCTTTGACAGGATCTGTTTTAAATATATATTCGCGTATACCACATTGTACACATCTGTTTGAAATATTGGTATCTTCAAGGCAAAAGCTGCAAACTTGCTGCACTACGCATAGATTTGGAACATGTATTTTTTTATTAACGTCACCCAATACAGATAATGTTTGCTCCGTTTCGAAATCATAAAATAAGAAAATCGTTCTTAAAGTTTTCTTATTGCGTTTGATATGTTGAACGTAACAAAAATGGTCACTTGGTAATCGTTCATTACAAGTTTTGCAATATACAATACCACACTCGTGTTTTTCTCTACGACTATATACACGAACCGTTTTGCAGCAAGATTGACAAACTTGAATAGCCTTACAAACACTAAGATTCTTCTTGAATGATTCATGTTTGCGGTGATTATTGAAACACACCTCACCGAAGAAACTTCTAAGACACATTGGACATTTTTTTAAAATTTCATGGGAATCGCATGGTGGAATTTGCATGCACTTATAGCATCTGTGAGAACACCGATGATCTTCAACGTTTCTGTAACTTTGATTGCACGGTATGCAGTAACCCCTACTACCGCTAGCACCTATCAAATTTAGAATCGGTTGGTAGTGATTTGACGATTCGTAGTACATGATACGTAAAAAGTGAGTAATGTTTTTATGTGTATCAATCACGAATTTCGTACCGTCATAAACAGGGTGTTCACCACGTCCGAAATTTTGGAAATTGTATACCACTATGACAACACCACGATCAGCAAAAAATTCTTGAAAATGATGAATTTCATTTATTCCGCATCCGGTAGCAGGTATCGCAACCTGCGCTAAAGCTACTAGTTCTAGAGCGGCTTCCTTTTGTAGAGGTCTGCCAGAATTTCTGATAGCTGTCCAATACTCGTGTAGTTGTCCCGAACGTATCTGTCCTCTAACCACATAAGCCAATGCTGTTACTAGAGACCGAGGTAAACAAAAAATATCATCGTTCCTTATAGTCAAAATTGATTTTTTAAGTACACATTGCTCTGTTAACCTAACTCGACCGCGGCCCAAAACATTCCGCACAATAGCATATTTAATTCGTAACGAATCATCAATGCTAAAATCGTCCGCACTTTGAGCAGCACTGTATAGCAAGTTCCATAGATCTTCCACATTAAAATCACAAATAGGTCTGAACGATAACCACAAAGATCCGTGAATAAATCTTTCTGAATCGATAGTTACACCTATGAAATCAGAACCGTCGCGATCGCCACATAAATGACGATGTAAGTCGTTTAGAGCTCCTTCCATCCACTCATATATATTTGCGTCAGGTGGTGGTCGTGCTACTCTTCCTTGAACTTCCATTCCGTCCAACCCGAATCGTTGAAAATGTTTGCGTACTTGGTTTTCGATAATGAAACGTTGTTCTGGTGAACCTTCACCTTTCTGGAAAACGCCACCTTTGTAAATGAAATTAAATTCAATTTATAATGTTTAAAACAAACGTGTCGAGATAAAGAATAATACGTACAATTATCGTCAACGGATGAAGTATCGCTACAACTCGAGCAGGAGGTGATGCTGGATGAATATTCGTTATCATCATGCGTATCGATGATTCGACTGGTCGATGGTATTGGATCTGCTTCAAACGATGAGGTCGGCTGATTACGTCTAATTTCTTCTATACCGTTGGGTTCTAATGTAAAATATAAAAGCATTAGAAGCATTAGAAATTAAGTCAATTTACAAAACTATATTGTACACTTACCAACTTTGTATTGACAATTCATAATATAATTATCTCCTTCAACATCATCGTCCATTTCTTTAAGTGCTAAAATATATAAATTTTAAGTATTCAATACTAAAATCTCTTTACAAGATCTAGTAAAATACGTACCGGCGCGGTGTATAATATTCCTGAATTCAGAGTTGTTATGAAGATTCCTGTCTCTCAACACACGTATAATTACTGATCTGATAATTTGATTATCGAACCACCCTACTTTAAACATATGTTCAATCGTACCGCTGCTACATAATGAAACCAAAGACCGTAATTTTTTTAACAAAATGTTGGTAGAAAAAGTCTTTAGATTGTCTCTACGCATATTCTTACTGATTGTGCGAATCATTGGTTCGCGTACAATCGCTATACGTAAAACACAATTGAGAACACTGAGAACATGAATCTTAGATACTTGATCCATAATGCACTTTCAACGGAGTACACAGTATAATGTCTGCGAAAAAACTGTGTCCTCTTATACGATTACCCAGTTGTGAATGGTGGGGGAGTAATATCTAAAAAGTATGTGTCTACTACTACATATTACCAACAAAAAAAAATGTATTTCATCAAATTTTAGAAATTCTTTGAATCTCATATATAAATAACATGTCAAACTGCAGCTCGATGCGAAAATCGAATCGGTGAAACTCACGTTTGTTTCGCATCATCATCATGAATTAAACGACAGATCGTGCAAGAGATGTGGTAAATTTTAAAAACATAAATGCGCAGATATAAAATACGCTTTGAAACTAGATAAATAATATTAAATCAAACGCGTGCTACGTTGACATTTACGTATGAAACAAGAAATGAAAATGAAAACACGTGCAAGTATACGGTTTCTTATAAAATGCTAAACATTGTTTTGATGTTTTATTATTTGATTAAAAACAACACGACGACGTTCGATGTAAAAAATTTACTCTCCCAACCAGTTTAATTTATATTTCTATACAAGTATGGGTCAAATTACGCGAGAGCATCCTCGCTAAAGTCGAAGCATGTTAAAATTTGCTTTAGTTGCAAAATTAAAAGAACGATGTATAAAGTTCAGTTTCGACGATGTTACCGGAGGAGAAAGACGTTTGTCTCGGAGATATATCGAGAGAGCAAGAATCGGTTATTGAGAGTTCCCGAACAAGTGTTCAACCGATAGATCCGGTATTGCATAGTGTTTTAACCTTTCGGCGTTTACGCCCGTACCCGATTGATTTGCGTGAACAGTCCCATTCTTTAGTGCAAGTTATTCTGTTCGAAGACGGTTGGCGCTTTTATAGATATTTATCGGTACACTTTATGTTAGTTGTAAAGCACCATAAAGTGGATGTGGATAAAATACATTGGAGACCAAAAAACTGTGTAGTGGTACGAAAAAAAGTTTCGCGCGCAATTATCATGAACATTTTTGTCGGCGAATATTGGTCATTTGTCGTGGGTACATCCTCTTTGGCTCGAGAATCTCGTGCGAGGAACGAGAGGTTTTTATACTAAAAGGTTTGTAAAATTATAATTATCGTATATAAGCGCGGAAGAAAGCGTAATTAGATAATAACGCTGGAGAGTATACCTTTGTCATGAGCGAGCATCGCTATCGCGATGACTTACAGCTCGCGCGAGCATCGATACCGCGATGACTCACCCGTAACACTACTCAACCATGAAAAAAACTCGTTTTTTGAAAATTTAAAATTTTATTTTCGTGAGTGTATAGACGATTCGGAACCATGCTGAGGGCATTTTGAATTTTTTTTATATCTCTTGCGGTTCCCGAGATAGACAAATTTACTGTTTCCAAAATGTATTTTTTGCAGAAAACTAAAAGGTTTGTAAAATTATAATTATCGTATATAAGCGCGGAAGAAAGCGTAATTAGATAATAACGCTGGAGAGTATACCTTTGTCATGAGCGAGCATCGCTATCGCGATGACTTACAGCTCGCGCGAGCATCGATACCGCGATGACTCACCCGTAACACTACCCAACCATGAAAAAAGTTCGTTTTTTGGAAATTTGAAATTTTATTTTCGTGAGTGTATAGGCGATTCGGAACCATGTTGAGGCCATTTTGAATTTTTTTTATATCTCTTGCGGTTCCCGAGATAGACAAATTTACTGTTTCCAAAATTTATTTTTGCAGAAAACTAAAAGGTTTGTAAAATTATAATTATCGAATGTAAGCGCAGAAGAAAGCGTAATTAAATAATCACACTGGAGAGTATCCCTTTGTCATAAGCGAGCATCGGTATCGCGATGACTTACAGCTCGCGCGGGTATCGATACCGCGATGACTCACCCGTAACACTACCCAACCATGAAAAAAAGTTCGTTTTTTGGAAATTTGAAATTTTATTTTCGTGAGTGTATAGGCGAATCGGAATCATACTGAGGCCATTTTGAATTTTTTTTATATCTCTTGCGGTTCCCGAGATAGACAAATTTACTTTTTCCAAAATTTATTTCTGTAGAAAACTTTTGACTACGATAGCTCGAGATTCGCAAGAGATATAAAAAAAAATCAAAAAGTCTCTTTCACAGTTCCGCGTCCTCTACACACTCACAAAAAAAAATTTCAAATTTCCAAAAAACGAACTTTTTTTATTTAACCCAGCTATGTTTATAAACATATCATGTAAGATCGATGACTCAGCGAAGACACTCGTCGGCGGCTCACCTAGGACAGACTGCATTTCCCCCTTCCCCCCACTGGGGTCAAGGTCGGTCATGTTTTGACTGCCCATGGTGGCCGCATAACTACTTATGTCTCATCGAGATCATATTGTTCATTTTCGTTGTTTTGCAGCTGTTGAACTCTTTTTTTTTCATGGATGCACGTGACCTGCTTAAAATCGGACTATTGTTAATAGCTGCGCTGGGTTGAAGTTCCGACCTAAAATAATTAATTTATAATACTTATTTATTTATTTATTTCATACGTCACGGGTTTGCCCAGTACAATATTGAACACTAAAACCCTAGTAGAAAATAAACGATTTTCGTTGGTTAACGTGTTAATCGAATAAGAACGTTTTTGTTTAATATTAATAGTAAAAATTATTAATAACATCTTTAATTATGATTATAGGTTTAATTATTGACAATAAAATGTGTTCATATGGAACGCAAATTAATTTTTATTGTTAACATCGAAATAATGATAGCGTGACGATTTTAACTCCAAAATTAACGAAAAATTAGCCAACGAATCGTTAACGTGTCTACCAGGGAATATACAACTTTTTAAAATGCTTTTTTGTGTAATTAGAATAATGATTAATTGTTTAAATAACATCCGCTAAAAGTAAGAAATTTCCCTCTGTACATTTTGTAGCAAATAACCGGATTTTTCAAATCGTTTCATTAATAACATTCGGATTGCAATTTAAGTACTTATTTTATTCTTAATATAAAAAACTTACTGAGATCGATTTATACATGCAGGTTGGTCCTCAATTTGATTCAATTCTTCAAAAGCCATGGCCGTTTTAACGTTTTCACACAATAAATCTGAAAGTAAAAAAATAAAATTATAAATATTTTTAAATAAAAACAATTAGTGATAGTACATTGTGTGCCAAAGGCGTAAAATGATCTTTTTTAAGCCGAGTGTGAATTTTCATACGGAGGTATAGGTGAGCTAGCACGAGCCCAGGACGAGATGATACTGAAGTTCAAAACGTTCTTAATGACCACTCGTATAAAAAAATTTGTTTTCATTAATTGAGGTAAAATAATAACCTAATTATGCATCATAGTTGAATTTTATTCTACGTATTGCTTTCTTTTATTATTAAACGATATATTCTCGTTCTGGGTATGAATGTTATGAATGTATGATTAATTAATTAATCTGTTTGAATCTATTTTTAAAATTAGCTTCACTTACTCTCTAAAAATAAATTAGTGAAAATTTCACTAATTTGCTTAGTTAAAAGTATTTCACTAAATAATTAGTAGATTTTTCACAGCTCCGTGTCTTTCTTCGTGTTACAGCAATTTCACTGTACTTGGTTGAACGAAAATGTTTAAGTCTCCACTAGGAGTGAGCGAGTATCCGAAATTTCGAATACTCGACCCAAATACTCAAGTCAACGAGCTTGAGCCGAGTAGCGAGTTGAGTCGGTTATGCGAATTTACCGAATTATTCGTCGAGTTACTCGGTTCGTTTGAACTGTTCGAGCCGCTCGCACTGCTCGAACTACTCGAATTGTTCGATCAAATCGGGCTGATGAAAACCACTCAAATAGTTCGAGCAATATGATTTTCTTGAGCAACTCGACTACTTCTAAATTTTTCAATTGTATATTGTGTGCCAAAGGCCTAAAGTGGAATGTGCAGTACCAATTACTGCAAACATACGTTGTAAGAAAGCCGAGAAAAAAGCCCACATTACGCTCTTGGCACACAAATGTACTATTGTAAATACTCAAAAATATCCGAGTTGCTCGAAAAAATCAAATTGCTCAAAATATTCGAGCGGTTCGATCATTCCGAGTTACTCGAATTTTTTCCAATAATTCTATACATTTTTAACGTTCGAAAAAGCCGAATACTCGCTCATATTCCCAATATCGACCCATCCGCAATTTATACTAATTCTTACTTGTAGTTAATAGTCAACTATGATAAATCGACATAGCA